>JAUBNQ010000016.1:2093697-2104628 GCA_032353495.1 Ctenopoma kingsleyae
TCGAGGTCTCCAGATGGCTGTCTGTTGGTACATTACTGTTGTACAGTTGTAGAGTGGTACAGCTGATGTTCATGATCTCCACGCACTTCTCTTTTACTTCCCTTTGTGGCGTACACATATTTGTGCAAGGATTAAAGTGTCTCTTTTTCACTGGAGCAATGGTCTCATTGTGCCGCTCTCATTCATTTATCTATAAAACATTCTAGTTCTGTCCTCAAATCCTATAAGCTGCTTTGCATGCAGCGGAGCATGCCCACGTCTCCTGCCAAGGCTGTAATTGTTTGTTTACTACCTTTTTAACCTGTCATCACGCGGCTTGTTCGTGCGGGAGCAGAAAGACATGAAAAGGTGCCTCTTAATGTTGCTGAAAGCCAGCTCAGGCTGTGCAGGTAGGGTGACAATATTTTAATTGGACAAGTTTGGGTTCAAGGCCCTGTCAGCACCTGGAGACTCTGCTCAAGATATCCCTACCATCTCCCACTCTGCTGCTAATCCTGACCTTTGACCTCTGTGTGGGAGAAGAAACAGATCAGTATTAGGGATCTGGTTTCTTGTTAGCGATATTATCATACTGCAACTGCTCATCTCATGGAACATGCACACTCGGCTCGGTTCAGTTGTTTAGAGTATCTTTCCACTTCATTGGTATTTAGAACAGTCTGGACATATTGTGTTTTCTGTTCCAACAAATGAGATTTGTTGTTCTACATCTGTGAATTGGAATAGAAACAGAGCTTGGTGACTTCTCTAAAAATAACCTCCCCGTCTTGTGGTTTACAGCTCTGTTACCATATGAGTAAATACTAGAAACTATTGTGTGTAAATCTGAGGGAAATGGTGTAAGAATGCAGGGTGGTAGACTGTGGATAAACCTTAAATTACACTCATGACAGTATGCAGACATTGACCTTGGTGACGTTGGAGCAGACTATTTATTCCAGCGAAGGACAAGAGAGATCTAACGATCAGTAAGTTAACCACAGCAGTCTGCGTGCTGACACTGTGCAGCAGTGTGGCTTTAATGACTTACTTTGTTTGCTCAGGGGTTATATAAAAGTTAAGCCCCCTGACTCAGGAGCCACACTCCCCCCTACTGGTTTAGGATTACGTCCCGGGAGCTGCTGCTTGTGTACCTGCCTTTGTGTTGGAATCAGAGCCTAAAGGATGTAATGTGTATTCATACACACATTGTTAACCACAGATCACCACACTGATCTGTGCATGCAGTCGATTCAGCAAACCTCTGCTCTACTGATTATACTAATACCACTGCTACTACAATTACACTATTAACTACTTCACAACTGCTCTAACAACTACTATTAATAGTAGTACTTCTACTACTCTAGCTGCATTGCATTTACTGCTTCTGGCATGCTACAAGTAATTCTATAGTATTGTAGCAACTACTATACTATTAGTAGTAGTACTACTGCTACCGCTCTCACTACTACTTCTAATACTCCAGTACCACACTAAATACAGTGCAGTTGCCACTACTGTTAATACTAAGCATACAAGTACTACTCATTATAGTAGCACATGTAAAAGTGTAGTACTATTGCTACTACAAGTGATTTTTACCATTTACCTGTAATAATGGTAGAAGTACAACAAGTAAAAATATTTGCACAGGGGCCAATCACAGTTACATTAAACTACTGCAAGTATTACTAATATTCCGCTGCTTTAATTACTGCTACATTCATCCAACCTTAACCTATTCTAACTGTCACTTCCATTATTTCTATAGTGAATCATTGATTAGTGAGTAATTCATTTTTATAAACATGTTGACTGTGTGTGTACTGTATTGATGAATTACCACACATAACTGCTGTTCTACAGATGCCCAGCGCTTTTCACTGCTACAGTACAGACAGACACGGTGACATCTGTCCGGTCCTGGAGCAGCTGGAGGTCATGTGCACTGTTGATCGTATGTGTGGTGTGAAGTAAAAAATTAAATTAGATCCCTTTTAATGTGAAAGAGGTTTCTCTTTCTACCAGCACGTACAGTACATGCACATGCACTACAGGAAGTCATTTCCTGTTGTTGTTTCCACTTTGCATTTTCTCGCTGGATGTTTTATTCATTTCCTGGCATGTTGATTAAGTTAATGAAAGGAGGAATGGGAATAGAACTCATCATGTTTTATGGATCAAAGACACAATGAGGGCTGCGTTTCTTCGCCCCTGTGTTTTTCTCCCAATTAGCCGAGTGGCTGACACTGCCTGGCGGATGCTGCGCCCCTGCGGCTGATGGAGATCGATACTAGGCAGAGACACCCATGGGAGTTTTGTTCATTGGGGTGTCAGAGCCGTCTGTCTTATACCACACAGCCTGCTTAACATAAGTTTTATCATCTGCATCATCTCATTTTGTCGTACTTTTTTTTTCATGATTCAATCAAAACATTCTTTCACTTATACTGTTTCCCCACCGAGGCCTTGGATTACATCAAAGTTGCTGTGTTGTTACATGCTTTAAATTCATTAATGAGTTGATGTTGTGGGCTAATTAACGTCACCTGACACACTTTTTGTATGCATACAAAAATCTCTCTATCTCTTTCCTGCTGTCTTAAAATAGCCTGGAGTTTAACATTGGAGGGCAGCATCCCATAAAGTGTTTCGTGTGACTGCAGATGAAACGGTTTATTTCATTATGTGAGTTCAATTTGAATACGGCTCATTTGACTTAATTGCTGCACCGCTCATGAAGCACCTTGTCAAAGAGAAGGTCAAATGCTAATAGAGGGAGCACTAAGTGAACTGTGTTGACAAAGTGGACTCTGTGAAGTCTTGCCAGTCTGCACTAACTGAATGGGTACATAGTCTGCCCTTGACACTGCTCTTTGCCTGCAGAATTTTCACAATAACCATTGTGCAGAAACACAGTTGCAGATTGATGTCCTGAAGTCGACTGTCTACAGCTTTTCTGGTACATGCTGAGAACTTCTCTTGTCCTTGTTTAATTATATTGGGATGCACTACTAAGGTAACACTGCATTCATCATGTCATCTGTAGCTGTTCATTATAAAAACGAATCTTTGATGTCACAATCATTAAGGTCACTGTGTCAGATTCTTCAACATAGAACAGCCTAATATAGGAATTGCACCCCCCCCCTCCCAAAAAAAAAAAAATCTCACTCCAAGCAAACTTCAAAACTTGAGAGCCCTGGTTTAAAATATCACCATTCGGTGCCAGCTTAAGGAGTACAGTATTTAGCAAAGTAAAGGATACAACCCTGTCTCCCAAAAAACTTGCTTCCTATGCAGCTTTTGCAGGAAACTTACTCACTGGGTAGATTGTGTTCCAGTTCATTACATTATTCTAATGAATTAATAGAGAAACATGTTTCTGGTGTTTCAGGTGTTTTGGTTGGTGTACAAATTGTCATACTGGAGACCTAAGTTTGACTCCACAGCTCTGTGTGAATGGTTAGGTTTAGACTACAAAACTTGGTAAACTAGTTTGGTTAAAGCTACAAAGCTACAATCGCTATGTATGTTGTTCTTTCACCCCCTACAATATAAAAATACTGTGAAAGGCTCATAACTGTCACATAGGCTCAGTAGTACAAAACTGAAAACTCTATTACTCAAGCAGGAAACCATACATGAATTCTGTGCATAAACCCTGCCAACTTCTCTGGGTCAGAGCTCACGTCTAATGAACAGAAACATGGTGGAAACATGTTTCAGCTTCTTATAGTGGACGTCAGGTACTACATGCATACAACAATCAGTGATGGTACGGGAGTGCATCATTGCCCATGACATGGGTGACTTGTCTAGGTGTAGAAGTGTACTGGGATTTTAGAGAGATATATGCTGCCATCAAGGCAACAACATTTCCCGTGAAAGTCAGTGGATATTTCACTTCGCTGGAAATGGAGTTTTTAATGCATCCTGGAGAAGTGTGCTCCAGCCTTCAGTCAAGGCAGACACTGTGTTAGTTTCTGTTTAAAATCTCAGTAAAGCAGAATGTGATTTGTTCACCTCTACTGTCATCAACAAAAATTGAAAAACATTTATTCTTCTCTGGGTGCAATAAAATACTCCCAGGAAAGTTTTTTTTTTTTTTTTTTTCTGGAAGGTGCTTTAGGTTTTTGCTTGCTCTGCACCTCACAGTAATGGATATTTGAATTTGAACTTTGGCAGCAGCAGCCCTACTTGTCCGTTTCCCAGTTAACCAATGTTTGCCTGTAATTACAGAGTACATCACAACACTCTGCAGGGCGCCTTTGCTATTTTAAAGTGGCAACTTTACCAATGTAGCTGCCAGGGTGTGAGTGCACTGTCAGCTGGAAACAGCCAGCTGAGGCTGGCTCCATCACTGCACTGTTCAACTGGGTCATGGAGAAGAAAAAAGCTGGAGGTGAAATGGCATGTTTTAATAAAGAAATAAATGAAAAAGCAAAGCATGCAGTTATTCGTGGAACCTGTATATTTTTTGTGTAGCACTGCTTATACAGAAGTGCTTGTGCCAGCAAGTTTCTCATATAACACAGAGGATCATTACATAACACGCCACTGTGGTCCTTTAGCATCATGTTCCAGGTGGACCGCTGTCATATTTAAGTTGGTTGTGCAAAAGAAAGGAAACAAGGAGGAAAGTGTGATTAAAAACTTCATTAACAATTGCTTGTGGAGCATTGGTGGAGCATTCACTGGTGAAATGGCAGCATGTTGTGTGACACATATGATGTTAAAAACACTAATAGGAGTGTGACATTTGGTGCTAATGTTACTTCCTCTTATAATTCTACTTTTCAGATGACAAATGCATAATACGTTAATGTTGACAAATGGTCACCAACTCAACCATAGTGTAGGGAATGTATAGGTAAGAAAGTGTGGCATGTGGCGGTTGAGATAGTAGATGGTCATGTAGTGAGTCCGTGTCTTTTGCTCCCTAAACCTTTACCCTTGAAAAACTAAAACCAGAGATTTTAGTTGATTAATTTTACCCATAGCAGAAACATTTTGTCAGAACTACTGTCTTTTCCTATTTTAATCATAATTAATCTATTGTAGAAAGAAAGAATTTTTTAAATGTTGGCATTGAACATTAAAAGAATATTTCATTGAACATAGTCAGGGGTTTTGAAGAATCGTGCAATATTAAGATTTTTTCTGGCGACAGAGTTGGCCATCAGGCATATGTGCCTTTGTTTGCATGGTTGAACAAACCACAGCAGAAATATATAATATTAATAGAGAGAGAGAAGGAAGCTATGAAAGAGAGCGAAAAGTATGTGGAGGTAGAAAAGTGGAGCAGAGAATTAGACATCACTGTTCCCGCAGTCCCTCGACACAGGCTGCTGCTAACGTCAGTTTGAGAGCTCTGCACAAAAGACTTAATTCTAATTGTCAGTATTAAGTAGGTTTGAAATGAAAGCTGACTAAATGTCTCAGTGACCGATTAATTGTATTGAGTCAAGTTGAATGTGTGGTAAGGATAACCATGGCCTCCGTGTTCAGAAGAGTAATTAGAGAGTTGACTGCTCCCTGGAACACAGAGAATAATGTGATCAGAAATCATAATGCATACTGAGCACAGGTAGCAGTGGACATTTAACTTGTGGGAACTAAGTAGCTTGTAGGATCTAGGGCTCACTTCCTCGTGACTGATGGCTTTCTGGTTGTTGATGCTTGAAAGAGGAATGCCAGATTTTCTACTGTTGAGAACCTCTTAGAGATCGGTGCTGCTGGTGGAGCTTTGATCTGTTAAGAGAGGCACTGTGAGGCTACCACAGGATGTGCACTTTATGCAAAGTATCCTATCTGTTCTACTTGTGCCTTTGCTCCAGTCTATGCCGAGCTGAAACAGTTTTGAGACTGGGTAACAAGAATGTTGCCTTATTTCTAAGAGTGTAACAATTCTGAAACAGAGACCAAAACCACAATACGAAGGTCCACAGTCTTGTATGCCCGCGGTTCTGGCTGCAGGTACAGCATGGTGAGCTCTCATTTTTCATTTCACAATACACACTAGAACACATGGAAACCACCCATCCATCCACTGCAAAAAAACAGTATTGTTGCACATCTACCAGGTTTGATACAGAGACTATGGTTGGCATTCCAATTCTACCAAATTCAGCTACAAAGCAAGACAGGAATGTTAGTCATAGTTGTGAATTTCCCCTTGGGAATTACTATCTATTTACCTATCTAGTCCAAAGAACACAGTTTTCTTTGCTAATTTGTAAGAGGGTTAACATAAAGTAATGGAATTTTGAATATTGCCAACTTGTTAACCCTGTTCACCCACAAAAAACAGCCTCCACCCTCAACAAAACAGTCAAAAAAAGCCCAAAACAGTTCAGCTCAATTGAATGGCATACAATCTGTTGGGCTTTGCACAACTTGCACTCTTGATGAACATTTCTTAAACTATGTACCACACAGGAATACAATTACAAGCTGGACTGCTTTTTGCATAGTTTGGAGCTGTGCTTTGACAATCAAGCACAGTTGTATGGCATGGTATTGTGAATTGAAGTGATAGCCTTCCTTATTCAAGATCCCTTTGCCCTGTAGAATCTCCCACGTTAGCACCACCAAAGCAGCTACAGCATAGTCACACATCAAAATAGAATAAAATTAAAATAGAACTTCACTAGCTGCTCAAAGTTCCATACTATGGCTACGTGGTTTGAAGAATTGGGACACAACCACAGGCACTGTGATGTGTTAAGATCAGTACACAAGTTTCCAATATTGCACATGCTGCACAAATGTGTTATTTGTCATTTCCATAACCTCTACAAAAGTCAATGCTAAAAGCAGAACAGAGCACATTTGCTCCCAGATCGATGCATTATGTAATGAACTTTTACCCTCATTTTGTACAGATGGAAGCCAGGAGACCAGTCTGAAAAGTGATGCGACTACAGTTTCAGTACAGTTTGGAGTCTGCTGAATAAGCACATAAGCAGTGATTGATTGCTTATGTCTACTTTGTCTGTCTTCCCACAGGAGGTTGTGATGGTGAGGTTGAGTTCTGAGCCTCAGGCAGCGCAGAGGTGTGAAGATGAAGTCCCGACCTTAGGTGGTTATTCCACCTCATAAACCTCACCATATTCATTGTGAGTACTCCATCCAGCTGCTGATGTGCTCACCACAAAGACTCCTATGTGACTGTAAAGACTGCAAGTCATAAAGGATTTCACAAAATGTCAGAGCTGAAGATGAAGGCAGGGCAGGGTGTTAGGATTTTAAAAGATTGGCTGGCAGATATAGATTGCGTTTTTGGAATAAAAGGTCATGTTATCTCTTATACTCTCATTTTAAGAAGTGTCTTTGAAGAATTGTCAGGCATGACTGTCCATGAAACCCGCTCAAACTTCTGATGTATAACAGAAAGGCTTAATTTTTATATTTATATAGCAAAACGCTATATAAGGTTTTTTAAGGTTCAGCATTTTTAAATCTTTTCTGTATGCCCATGCATTACTACAGTCTCTAATCAAAGCAAATTAGTTCACATTGATATTCACAAGTTTCCAACATTGTGCAGCCTACACAATTTATTTTTTCATTTTCATGTCTGTAGCTTCTGGCATGGAATAGTCAATGCTAAAAGCAGAACAGAAGAGATTTGTCCCCAGATTGACATACAGTGTCATGAACTGTAAGCCTCATTGTGTGCAGATGGAAGTTGGACACAATATGTAACAGTATGAAGAGCATATAGTGGGACAGAAGGCAAGAGAGAATGAAAGAGGGAGAGGCACACAGCCTTGTGCTTAACAAAGGGTTAAAATTACATAAATAAACAAACTAAATAATGAATGAACACGATCTTGTTGGCAGGTCTAAGTAAGGTCTAAGTCTACAATAAATACTTATTAAGCAGTAATTGAGACTGAGGACCCTCCCACCAACCAAGTACTCCACTCAGCTACATAAAGAGCACTGATTCCTGATACCTTCTTTTTATTCAAGGAGACCTTCCACTAAATTTACACGATCAATGTTCATCATTGTTTTTGCTGCAATCCAACCACAGTCTTCTAATATTTAATATACATAGTAAAACATGAACACTTAGTATTTTGTCAGTGCTTTAGTGGGCTTTCCTATGTTAACTAATGCGGTCAGTTTGTGCTACATTTTCCAATATTACATACAACATTTTGCATGTGCTCAACAATGTACTCACTTTTCAACGTAACCATTACAGCAACACCTCATTTCTAACAACTGCCACTACATGAAATCTGAGGATGCTGATACTGAGAGTCCTATCTGTATTCTTAAAAGCGAATAAATAACTACAACAAAACACAGATCAGATGAATGTAGTTTCTGGTTACTTTCGTTATTAAACTGTTTCTGCTTTCTCTCTATCTCAGATTTAACTATAATATTTGACCATAGGATCAACCTTAGAAATGATTAGTTCAATACAATCATCTTTCAAATAATACAGCTGTTGACAAATCTATTGATTATTTTACTTTTTAAACAAACATTAAAACATGCCCATTACATTGTGCAAGGTAACATCCTAAAATGACTTATCTGAAATCCAAATGTATTGATTTCGCAAAAAAAAACTTGCAATTCTTACATTTGAAATTTCTTTTTAATCACTTAAAAACCGTAAGTAAGTAATGTATTACTAAAGTTCATTAATATCTGCCATTTACCTGATCATTTAATTAGTATCAAATTCACAGTAGTCTATCCCCCAACTACTTAAACTGACCATTGGTCTGGAAATTCAAACCACAATATAAATCCTGAACATCTGCTCACAAGACAAACAGGATTCTGCCTACACTGTGCTAAAGCCTAATAGCTGGCAGTAATCACACACGAGAGAGGTTGGGGACGGTAAACAGCAACTGCAACCAAGGACATGGACATCAACATTAATCATATGTCTGCTTTCTGCTATTTACTTTGGCTTTCCAGGATGAGTGTGTGCTATGTGGCTCAGTAGGAACAAATCACCAGAGACTGGCTTTTTTATTTAAGATGAATATTTTAAAAATGGACAAGTGAGTGTCCACAGAAAGCTCACTTTGTTCCTTGAAAATCAAGTTTTCAGGGCTCTTTTGTTGACCCCAAAATGTCAGCCTGGAATTGTCTCCTCAGGGTGACATGTTGGGGACAAGCACTACAAAACAGGGATGACCCCATACAATGAGGAAAAACACACCCTAGAGATAAAACATTGTATAAGGCATTGTTAGAAATGCTTGGTATTACAATTGTGTTTTTTTAATTGTATTGTAGCAATCAAATTTACCACACTATGTGAAACATGTAGTTAAAAACACATCTGTCTGTAAATGACAAGCTTGCGACAGTAACAAAACCAAAAACAGCTTGTTTTTAAGATACTGTCAGCTTAGGTTTCTGACATTTCCAGCACACTGGTGCCAGTGCTGAGCAGGCCTCTCTTAATCTCTTGTCATGTTGTGTTGTTGTCAGGTTGTCCTCTCACCCATGTGACAAAATAAGTCACAGTCCAGTATCTCTGCACCTCAGGTTTTCTGTTCAGTACCAACATATGAAGCTGTTTAATGTGAGGTTATTCAGAAAGTGCAAGAGGGAAAAGCAGTCATTAATCCCACAAAGGGTCACGTGTAAAGTAAAAATGTATCTTGGCAACCCTTACGAAAAAGAAGTATATTCAAGTATACTATTAGTATACTTTTTATAAACTAAAAATAAGCACGTAAACTTTTAGTTTACTTTTTCTGTACTTTTATAGATATACTAGACAAAATTACATTTAAGTATAATAAGAAGTATACAGGAAAGTATATGTACATTTAGCCTATATTTGGACTTAAACTTAAGTATATTTTAAGTATACTAACAAGTATACAGAAAAAGTATAAGTACATTTGGCCCATCTTTGTATGTATACTTAACCCTTTGTTCACTGTCGGGCCAGATCGGATACCTGGAGTATACTGACGGGTATACAGAAAGGTATAAGTACATTTGGCCTATACTTGTACATATACTGTCAAGTATACATAGAAGTACAAGTAAATTTGGCTTATTGTACTTATACTTAACAATACTTGGAGTATAGAGTGCTTGAAGTATACTGACAAGTATACAGAAAGGTATAATTACATTTAGTCTATACTTGTAGTATACTATGTAGTATGTTGTATACTTGAAGTATACTAAGAAGTACAAAGAAATACCCAGCATGCATTGCAGCAATTTAACTGTGAAAATAAACAACTATGAAACAAATTTCATTGTCAATTTGTCACAAATTGTTGTGTAACATGTGTTTTACCTTTTAAACAGATTAATTATGTGAAACCATGCTATAAACATGCCAAAACTATGAACTTTTCTGCAAAAGAAGCACTCTGATAATTGTGAATGTCACACAACTGCCTTTGTTATGTGTGAAAATGAAATGTATATATTTTAATCTAGTAACTATAATCCAATCAAAAGTAAGTTAAAAGAATACTACAAGTACACTTATGGTATACTTGTAAGTTTAGTATTATACTAGGTATACAAAATAGAGAATATTGTAAGTATACTCTTATAAACTGGACAGTATACTAGTACATTCATAGTGAACTAAAAGTATATATAAAAGTTTATTTTTAGTTTATTATTATTATACTTAAAGTATACTTTTATATACTAAAAAGTGGGCCAATTTAGTCCCAAGAAGTATTAAAAAAGTATACTTGGAAGTATACTAGAAGTACATTAACACAAGTATACTTGCTAGGTAAAGTATTGGGAGAAACTTGGGACTTGGGAGATATACTTCTTTTTTTTGTAAGGGAAATCACCACATTAACCCCTTGAACCCTGGAATTCCAACAAACTTCCTTGAAATATTTTGTTGTTTTAGTTGAAAAGATGTCATAGAATCTGCTGTGAGTATGTGCTTGTGTCCCCTTTTCAGGAGTACT
>JAUBNQ010000016.1:2183244-2193505 GCA_032353495.1 Ctenopoma kingsleyae
CTCCATAAGTCAGAACAAGATCGAGGGTGTGATTAAAATTGTGAGTGGGTTTATTTACATGTTGAGTAAAACCAATAAACTCTAACAAAGAATTAAATGCAGTGTTGAGACAGTGCAACATGTAACTGTTACACAAGTGTCACCCAGCCACTACTAATCCACCTCAAAGGTATTAAAGTCACTTGTCCTGCCAACACACAAACACATTTACCATACTCATACTTACCATATTATTTCTGTTGTCAAACAGCTTTTAATACCACTGTTTTTGTCTACGAATGTAAAATTACCTTTAGAACACAACATCTGGATTGTGTCTTTAGTTATACTGAAATTAATTGATAAGCAACTAATAATCATTTGGTCTCACTTCAGGTTTTACTGGAGGCAAATGTGATACTGCGAAGAAGGCAGTGGGCAACAAATACAGTTACCCTGAGTTTGGTGGTTCAGTCCCTGCCTCCTAGTGGTTTGTGGACCTGCTCTACCAACTGATCCACTGTTACTAACTTTCTCCTATGCTTGTGTCATGACTGGCTAACACAAGTCAAGTCAAGTCATTTAATTTCTAAGCACATTTAAAAACAACACAAGTTGACCAAAGTACTGTACAAATCATTTCCTTCAGATTTTTACTGAAAATACAAAAGCACCTTCAAAAAGGACAGTATCTACTAAATCTACTGAACCAAACTAAAAAACAACACATTGACTTGTGGCTTAAGCTCCTTCTGCTCTGTTGGCTAGTTCCTCTGACTGTGATACACCTGGGCGCAGGTGGCAAGGATTACAACAATGCTTTTAGATTACCCCCCTCCCCCCTCGCTGAGAGCCAGGTTTTTTATATAAACGCTTTTAATCCAGAGGAGAGTCAATGAGTCTACTTGTTTTTGAAAAATTCTGACTTCCAAACTGAATGTCTGCATTTAGCTTATTTGGGTTACCTGCCTGTGTAAATAAGGTTAATGTCAGGAATAAGCACCCCAGCTTAAAGTACATGTATGACAACAGGTTCATGGCTCTGTGAAGAGCTGACCATAATTTAAAACAAATTATGTATCAATTCAGGATAGAGGATCAGAATTCAGCATTGAGGATTATACAACACATTTTTTTCTCAAAGAATATCTACATTGTATTCATATTGTATTATGTGCTTTATCATTTATCGTAGACATTCTAAAGTGGCACATAAAGAACTGGAAGAGCTGCACCCTGACTTTATTAACAGCTCAGTATACATTTTCCACAATATGGTATTGTTACAATAGATCTATAAAGTATTACTAAACCTTTATTAACCATTAAAAAAGCTTTTGTTAACCATTTTAAAAAACATTTTTTTAAACTTGGAGGAGAATCAGATATGAATGTATATTAGCTGTCTTTGTTGTCATGAGGGTGTCACAATGTTTTCTCTTGAAGTTTTGAGATCATGTTTTTTATAGGTACATTTATCTAAGAAAAAGGGCATGACTTTATATGGCCCAGCAAAGGCCCTGTACAGTATATCAAGAGAGTCAAACTTTCAGTATGACACTATGATTATTAATGACGGTATGCCAACAAACCTGATCTAGCATGAAAGGAAGTTATTGTGAGAGCTGGTGCAGGCAAAAGATAATTATCTTCTAAATGTTTAAACAGTAAGAACTGACACTATTACTTAGGATTTACAGAAAGGCGTTCATGTCAGTTTTTTTAATTCCTCGTGTGTGTGTGTGTGTGTATGCTCGCACTGGCAAATGTGGGTGTGAGAACAATTTTAAGATGGCCATAACACCAATAGCCAAAAATAATATTTCTTCAATCTTATAACTTCAAACAACATATTTGTTTATCTCACTGAAAACCCAACAGTTGCATGTTAACTCTAGCAGTAGCACATTGGATGTAGCTAAAAACACCACCTGACAAACTAGGCTCTGATTAACCTGATGAGCTTAAAGTCTTACATATCGAGGCATGTGTGTATGTGTGTGTGTTTGTGTGTTTTTGTGTGTGTTGATGCACTTAAAATGACCATCTGTGCGTGCTGAAGAGGGAGGGAAGAACCAACCTCCCACCCGCCCTCAGTCCACCTTATCCTCTCAGTTTCTCACTATTGCAAGTCCTGGGAGACAGCTCACTCGACAGGTTGCAGGTTTCTTTCCTGCGTCCATGACCAACAAATCCTAAAAAGAAAGCATAAAATGACTAAAGAAATATTTGAAAACTAGTATGCAGAGCGTGGACTACCAACAGAAAGACATTTGCGGAAGAAACTAGAAGACTTTGTTGAACCAACTACAGAGAACCTTACATATGGCTTTACATTTTGGCTTACACTTTTTCTTCTGACTATTTTTCTTCAAAGAAATACTTTCTAGTTCTTCTTGAATCATATTTATATCCAAAAATGGGCTGCTCACCATCCAAAGGGAAGTTATTCTCAAAGCCAGAAAGCCCTATACCTCAAAAGGCTCTGCTGGCTAAGTCATCACTGGACAGTGTTGAATCTAGACCCATAGAGGATGTGAGCAAATGTTTGGAGACAGACAAAAATGAAGAGGCCGGAGAAAATGGACTTCCACTACCCACTGAGAAACATCTTACAAATGAGACAGTATGGTCTCAGTTGTCCTCCGACAAAACAGCTGTCCAAAAGGCAGAGCGGACTGAAGAAACAGGAGAGGAGGAGAATGAGACACACCAAATAGTCAGTGAGGTCATGATACAAACAGATACAATTAAAAAACCTGAGAAGAGAAAGAAAAATAGAGGCAATAGAAAGTCTAACGAAAAGCAGAGGAAGTCCTCTATTATTCAGTCAAAAGTGGGCTTCCCACCACACATGGTGAGGGCTCACCAGGCAGCCTATGCCTTTCTGAACCCAAACATCTCCAAATATGAGACCCTGATGAGCCTGTTGGACCAGGCTGCCCAGACACATTTGTCTCTTCAGCCCATGATGTCTGCTTTAGTGTTACGCTTTGAAGAGATCAACCAGGCACTTGAGGAGATAGCTGAGGAGGGGGAACTGATGTTGAAGGAACATGGGGACTACATGGCTTTGCCCTCTGGGATGATAGGTCCAGCTGTTATTACAGGTAAACCAAGCAATGACACAATTAACCCCAGTGATCCTCCTCCAGACCTGTTACAGCAACTGCTCCAGCAATCTACAGAGAAAATGAGGCTCATTGGGAGCTCAGCCCAGACACTGGGTGACACGACGCTTGTGGAGGCCGTGGAGTATTTTTCTTCACTCTCTAAACTGCTATTTGAGAAGCTGCAGGCCAAGCAGGCAGTGGAACAAAGGCTGACTCAAGTTCTGGCACGGGTAGAGGGGGCTGCCATGAAGAAGTCTAACCCTGAGGATCTGGCACTGCACAGTGAGGACAGCGGTATCGGGGGAGAGAATGAGAGCCTGACAGGCTCTGACAGGCACCGCCACCATCGCGGAAGTACTGGATCTGGAAGTTGTGGGTCTGGAGTCAACATTCGTGGTGCGTTTGATAATCTTCCCAATAATTTATCCAACCTTATAGACTATAATGAAGATGACGAAGAGGATGAGGAAGACGACAATGAAGATGATGAAGAAGACGAGGATGATGAAGGTGATAAACATGGAAGGAAGAGGTCAAACTCTTCCCCACCAGATCCCAGTCAGCCTCATCTCTACATGCATTTTAATTCCATGCAGGATCGGCATTCTACAGTTAAGCGTCCTCTGACCGCTATTGGTGCAGCAAAGCCTGAACACTTTTCATCCATCAGATGTGAAAATATAGTGATGGAGCTACAAAAGAGCCAGAAGGCCTTGGATCAGCGACTGAATATAGCTGAAATTCAAGGTAACAAAGAGTTAGCAGGGCCTCAATATAATCTGTATAGAACTGGACTAAGACGGCATTCATCATGTGGGTCGGCAGGTGTACCAAAAGGTCCTTTGAGAACAAATCAGTCACCTTGTTTCTTACCAATGTTAGCACCCCAACCACCTAAACAGCAGTCTGTCAGAAGACTAATAAATACCTTTAGTCAAGGGGTTGATGGCAGACCAGGACAGAGCCTTGCTAACATTCCACCTCATATCAGAAGGTCCAGGAAGAGTGAAATCCTTCTGTTATCTGACACAGTAAATGGGAACGAAGGAGTCTTAGTCATCAATGGAAACAATAACAACAACAGCTGGCCTGATGGCAGGGTCGACTTAGATGTAGAGAACCTACCACCTCCACCCCCAGAGGTTCTGATGGACAATTCCTTCCAGAGTACTGAAGGAATGCCAGGAAATGAGCACGGGTCACAGGAACATTCGGGTCGGAGTCTCCCAGTAATAAGCCAAAAGACTGGAGTTTCAAACCGTCTGAAGGCATCTATTCAGAATGTGGAAGTGCTACCTAACCGAGCCAATGTGAGATCAATCAGTATCTCCCCGGCCCGTCCTGTAAGGCAGGATGCTGTTATGGGGACTCAGGATGCAGAGAAGCAACCAGAAGGTGATCTGGATTCAGAAATGGAGAAGGTTAATTGTCTCTACCAACAGGCACGCAAGATCATTCACCTGCGTAATGCAGCAGAATTTCCAGACAAGAGAAATACTGCAGAGGCAGATGGCAGAGGCCCTTCACCCCTTCAAGCCAGAATGAGCCGAAGATGTGAAAATAATGAATTTTATGAGAGTGAGATGTCCTGTTGTTTGCCTGTGACAGCACCACCTGTCTCGAGAGTCCGTCTACCACCATCTTGTCCCACTGTGCGCCACAGATTTCCAAGCCCTCCTGCCTTCACACCTCAGTCAACTTCTAGGCCCTCATCTCGCCCAAGTTCTCCAAGAACAGTGATACGAGCTACAGACAACAACACTGAAGAGATCATTCCATCTGTGTCCTTTCACCATGCCCGTTCAGTCTTTTGTCAAAATGAGCTGCTAAGCTCTCAGACCTGTGTCTCTACTGGCAGTTCTGTGCTTCCCAGACCATGGGGAGAGGTCTCCCGTGGGAGGCTATCCACAAGAGGGATAGACAACACAACACGTCGCACCCAATCAGAACAGAGGCCTGGTTTGTCTTCCCATTTGGAGTTTTCCAAAGAGGGCAGCTTAGCCTCTGCTAAGGCCAAGGCAAGTGAACCTGTCACCACACAGTATAGGTAAGTAATATGACAAACCTGTGGATCCAAGTAAACCTTGCTGGTTTTTGTAGGAGATATATAGCTATTAAATAGCACCTGTAATTACCAACAAGTATGACTGGGTATTTACTGACACCAGTCATATTTATATATAAATATATTGTACTAAAACATGATTTTTTCAAAGATGTCTGTGGAGCTAAAGGCCTTTTACTGAAGTTTGATCCTTATGGTGAATGTATTTTAAGCGCCAATAAAATTACAAGGACCTTGTGTTTGTTTACTGTGGTTTAAACAGATGGCTTTTGTCTTAATTAGCAGCCTGTTTTAGTATTTAAGCAAATGACATCAACACATTTTGCCATCTGTGTTCCCATCTGACACAACAAATCTGATACAACTGGTTTATCTACCTGTATGCCAGACACCAACAGTTTAAACCAACTTTACTAAGACTGTGATTATGTTGTTATTTAACCATATGTAATTTGTAAAAAAAAAAAAAAAAAAAAAAAAAGTAAAGAATACTGTTATATAAATCACCAGTTTAAGCTTTCCTTATGGCTTCAACAAATGAGTTGAAAGATACATCATTACTGACAGAATATACAGTATTTTCTCTACTGTATTCATATATAAATATGACCTAAAGTGTGATCAGATTTTACGCAAGTCCTAAAATTAGATAAAGGGCATCCACTTATTGAAGTGAGATAAAAACATTACACATCTTTCATTTACTGTGGATAATGATCTAATCTTAAATACTTGTGTGTGCAAAAGAATGTGAGCAAGTGCCTTTAGTAATTGGTGTGACACCCTTTTATCACGAACAGTTTCAAATAAATGTTTCCAGTAACAGTTTATCAGTCCTGCACATCTCTGCTGAACAGCTTTAGCTCAGGAATGCGGGTTGGTTGTCTTGCATGAACTACCTGATTCAGATCATTTGCAGTATCTAGAAGTTGAATCACGGCAACTTCAGTGCAGTATTTGTAGTATTTATTTAAGATTAAGGTCAGGACTTTCATTCTGTCATTCCAAAACATCATATTTCTTCTGCTTTAACTGTGCTGTGGTACAGTGACCTGGTCATTGTCCTGCAGCATGATCCATTTCCTGTTGAGCTTCTCTTTACAGATGGACATCTGCACATTTTCCTGTAGAATTTTCTCATAAGCCTCTGAGACTCACACCAGATTGTTATCCTGCTGACTGAAACACCTGACTCCAATTTCCTTTTCAAATAAATTGATAATCATAGTTCACATGCATTTGCCATACACCAATAAATAAATAAATAAATTAATTAATTAATGTAATTTATTTTATCTTATTTTGTTTAGTTAATTGTGCTCCTTTATTAAATCAAATATTAATAGATAGAATAATAGAAATAGAATAAATTAATCAAATAATTTCATCCTCATTCACACCTACAGTACCCACTTGAATGTTACTTGCTCACCTCCCTATAGGAGCCACCTGGCCTAATCCAGATTGGATTAACCCTCCTACCCCACTCCACTCCTCCTCTAAAGTTAGATGAGCTCTTAAGACTGCTACCCCTCATAATCTACTCATGCACTAAAACGTCTTTTCCCCTCCTTTCTCGCTCTCTTATAGGTCCAGCAGCCCTCTGACGACAGGTAGCGACACCCAATTGGATCCAAGTGCCACTTTAACGACAGCCTAGAGTCCCTTCCCTCTGTGATTAGTCAGTTTCTAAAGTGAAATGCAAGGTTGGAGGAGAAAGGAGATTATGCATTAGCAGGATTTACCAGTTTAGCCCCCTTTCACTTTCCTAATCAGAGACTTTGGTTCCAAGAATGGGTTTTAGATACTTTGATTCTACTATAAGTCCTGCTGGGGGGGGGGGCGGTTTCTGTGATTGACTTTGGCAAACATTATTAGAATTGGTTGTATATCAGTTTAGAGAGACATATTTAATCTACACTAAATGTTCAACTGTAATTTGATGAGAAAGAACTCAAGAACAGATGCACTTCTAGTTTATATTTTGTATTTGGATAGTTAGTACTAGCTTTCTATCTGCTGTATGTTCATCATGTTTTCTACTTCGACTATCTCCCAATAAAAGAGAAGAAACTCCTGCCCACAGTCAGTGTTCTCATGTTTTCGTACACGTGTAAGGGAATGTTCATGGCTATTCAAATCCCCATGTGTGTCATAAGAAACATGTCATTCACTTGTTCTTGATGTTTTCCCCTTAAGTGTGAATCAGAATGACTGCGATGTACATTTTAAATGTAAGCCTTCTCTGTGTGTAGAATTGTGCATGTGAACATCATCTCCTACATGTACCCAAGGCTGTGCTGGAATTCTCTGTATCCGGATTCCCTCTGTAGATAGCAGGGATTAGTTGAACAGCAAATTTGTACCTGTGGTAACTCAATTACAAATCACCAAAGATGAAACAAAAAATACAGATACACAAACCTACAAGTATTTTATTACAAGCTGGGACTCCACATTCTGCAACTTCTGGTGTCTGGAACACCTCAACACATGCAGTGCATACATATCATCTGTGCAGAGCAGGAGGATGTGGACAGGTTGATTCTGAGGAAGTGGCTGTGGTATCTTCTAGAAATTGAGTTGATGCAAACACCACCACTGTGGACATGAAATGAAATAATCAAGATGTGCTCAATGCGCAGAATGTCTATATAATAGAAGCCCCCCGTGCTCCAGCTGAGCTCCAGCTGGTGCCCCAGTGTATTTCAGTATAACAGAATAAATGAGCATCATTCCTAACAAGTGTTCTGAGGGGCCTTTAACAAAATGAGGAGCCATTAAAATTCCATTCATTTCCACCACAATAAATTGCAAGTTTGTCACCCACATTATCTTTCATCAAGTAGAAGCACTGTCATCCAACTCAATCAACCAGTAAAGGGCTTGAATCTTATCAGACTGAGGTTTCCTGCAGAGTCTCATCAGAAGGAGGCTTCTTCCACTCATGTGTGTCAGTGTGGGAAATTCTAAAATGCACCATTACGTTTGTTAGTTGAGAACAATGCAGAGAGATGTTATTTCCGCTGTCAAGTAATTCTTGCTGATTATGACGGAGGAGGCGGATGATACACTGTGGGTGGTGGATATGGAGTAAATTGCCACCATTTCCTGCCTTCAAACAACTCTAGATGGCGCCCTTCAAATACGTCAGCTCATCTGTTTCATCAGGCAGAGAGCAGCTCGGACACATGCAGCGTGAACACTCACATGCATCTTTTGAACATATTTAGTTTTTATTTCTAACTTATTTCTAAGATTTGAGACACAAACACTGATATTATTTGAAATTTGTGTCCATGTACTGTCAAGGATTACGGTGAGAAGTTTCTGTAATGATTGGAGACAAAGCATCTTGATGTCATATATGTTACAGAACTATAAAACAAGCAGTCCAGACAGGAGCAGAGGCAGGTGACTATTTTGGGATGCTCAAGATACAGATCAATACTCCTAAAGTATAAAAAAACACTTCTAATTCACAGCCGCCAGCCTATAAACCAAACATGTCTTTGATTGTCTGTGATTTACACTTAAGTCTCTGCCATTTAACTGACGTTTCAAATAGCTGTACTCTACATGAGCTGCCTCAGACCTTCATTCTTTTTGATCCACGACTCTGCTGTTGCCCTCGGCTCGACACAGCAGCTTTCCTTGTAGCTCACTGTTTGTCTTTCATACTTTGACTCTCATTGACGTCATATGCAGCAACTACAGGCAGATGTTTTGTAAAAAAAAAAAAAAAAAAATTAAAACGTCTCCAGTATTCAAAATTACAGTCAAAGGAGCGTTTAGCAGCTAAACACTCTTTTTCTCATGTGCTGGTAAAAAAAAAACACCTAGAGGAGTGTGTAAAAAGACCATTTATTGCTGATACATTTGTCTCTTCTACATCAGGTGCATATGTCGCACTTGATTTAACAGTAAAATGAATATGTTCTAGGATTCAGTATTTGGACTGTGACACAATTCTGGCTCTGTACACCACCATAATGGAATAACTGAGATGTTTAATTAAGACTGTCAGCTTTAAGGATTTGAACAATGTATGAATTATAGTCACATATATATATATATATATGGAACAAAATATTAGGACAAACTAACACATAAATTGTTAGTTTTAAGAATTGGTTAAAATATATTCGAGCAAAGAGAGAGGGAGTGCTGGGCAAGGCATAGTCTTCTGCCACACACGTTCTGTCAGCCCCTTTCTGCTTCTCTAACTTGCTACCAGCCAGTTGATCAGTGTGACTGTTCAACACTGTTCAAATTACACATAATCAATCAGCTAGTGGTAAAAATAATCAAAATATACATTAGTGCAACTTTAAACTGCACTAAATCTCCTCCTTCTGTGTCTCAGACCAAGAAATGCAAACGTGTAGAGTCTTCTTACACCGCTTGCATCATCCCTCTGATGTTCTGTCTTCTGTTCACTGAACCTATGGTAGATCACTAAATAATATACTATACAGCGTTAAAGCCTTGAGGTGGTGTATTGCTGTTTGGCCCTCACCTGACATCTTCCTCCTAAAATGACTCCCATCGTTCTGGTTCTCCCCCGTCCTCCCTCTAAATGATTAATGAGCCCCTTTGCTGTTCGGTGGTCCCCCGTCACACTAAATACCTGATGAAGTTGTGAGATGAAAAGAAACGAAAAGTACAGAGACATGCAGCTGTTGGTGCTGCTGGAAATTTAATCAGAGCTGCTAACTGAGACGCTCAAGGCAGATCGAGGGCACAGTGTGTGGCCAATTTCTAAACGCAGTCTGTGGAACGTTTTCCACGAGCTCCTTCAGGCAGGAGAACAGTAGGTGATGTAAACTTGTTAGAAATTTGGAAATTATAATTATTTAGAGATCAAGTACAACCTATTCTTGTTTCTGTTTAGATGTGTGTTGATGTGTATTTTTTTCCTGTGTTAATCTTATTATCTTGTTGTTTTTTTTTCTATTTTTTTATACTGTTCTGTAAAAGTATTTATTTAACGGCTACTGCATTGATCTCTTTGGGGCTCAATAAAGTATCTATCTATCTATCTATCTATCTATCTATTTAACTGCAAGTTTCATAAATGTGTGCAAAAAAAAGTTGTATGGTG
>JAUBNQ010000016.1:2262857-2279811 GCA_032353495.1 Ctenopoma kingsleyae
GCCTCCTTTCCCTCCCTGATCTTGACAGACAGTACCCCCTGGACCCTCTTCACTGCCTCCCTGTCACCAGACCTGAATGCATTTTTCTTCTCATTCAGGATAGATTTGATATCCTTGGTGACCCAGGGCTTGATGCTGGGGAGGTACATGGGTGTCTACACAGAAATTAATGTAATCTGTGATGCAGTCTGTCATAAAAGTTCATCAATGTCATCATCATGAGGCTCACAGAGAGTCTTCCAGTCACCCTTACCCTATCCCTGGCATAGCCTGGCTCTGTTTCACCAACTGTCACGGCATGTCTCCTTCACTATATCCATAAACCTCCTCTGAAGTCTTCCCCTGTTCCTCCTGCCTGGCAGCTCCATACTCAGCATCCTTTGTCCAATATATTCACTATCCCTCCTCTGTACATGTCCAACAATGCAGGCATGTGGTAGAAATAAATTACGTGAAGAGATTGAAAAAAGTAATTTGTAGGAAAAAGATTTAGGTGAAGTGGTAGAGGTAGATGTAAACCACAAGGTGGACATTGGCCAACAGCCACAACTGTACAGAGCTTTGCACGTTATTGCATTATGAATTGGAATAAATTGGACATTCATAATATATTCGAGTAAAAAACTTTAAAATATTTTAAAGCTTTAAAATATTACAGTGGTGGGTAGCATGTTTGTATCTGTCTCTGGGTACTCCAGCTTCCTCCCACCATCCAAAGGCTGAATGTGGATGGATCTGTCTCTATATGTGTGAAACGTAAGAAAAAAAATGCATAATATGTACATCAAGAAACTTATATATTCAGTATTGAGATTTATTTGGTAGCAATTCCAGTGTGACTTCTGTTATTAGTGTTAGTGATACACTTTTGATTGAGTTCCCCTGCACCACACCCCCAGTCTGGCTTCCAGTTGGGAGACCTTGGGGGGGACGTGCTACCCCACCATCCTCCCTATCTACTAGCCTACAGTACGTCTGACTGGGAGACCTTCAAGGCAGCCTCCTGACCAGCTCACAAAGTTGAATTAGGGCACCCACTTCATCAAGGATGATCCAATCATAAACTGATCACCATCATTCTGAATGTTATTGTGAGCCCCCCCCCACCAAACACACACACACACACACAAAGACACACATGAGAGACGCACACACACATAGCAGTGTTAACATACAAAGGACTGATGAATGGAAATAGGGTGTTTGCTCTGAGGAGTATTATGACAATTTCTGAATAAAATATACTGAAATAGATACTGGCATAGGTATCCCCGGTGGCAGTAAAGAAAAAAACTATATGATATTGCTCTATATAAAAACTTATTCATGTATTAATTAAGATGTTTACGTCTTTATATTATTGTTTTAATCAACAAACGCAATAAACTGTACTAATCCAGTGTGACCTCAGCCGTCATGACAACATGAGCATCACGACGTAAACATCGCGTCGCGTTACTGACGTAGCTACGCGGTAGTGGTACGCGCTGGAGCTGTGTGTGAAGATGGCGGACGAGGAGGCCGAGCAGGACGTTAGTCCTGAGAACGGTATCAGAGAAACGATTGGGGAACTCAGACAGCAGCTGCAAGAACTGCAAAAAATCGTGGTTAGAGAGAGCGACGACTCTTCAGCCCAATACTCTTCCGAGTACTGCCAAGAGTTTTGTAGGGTGAGTTGTCTTTCCTCACATATTTACCTGCTAGCCACCAAGGTAGCAATAATAATAACGGCAACTCCTGTCTTCTAGATAATCCAGGTAAATGTTTAATTTCATAGCCGAACTATGCCTGCATAGGTTGGTTAATTGTTGTCTGCGTTTTACTCTGCAGCTATTCAGTTTAACGTTGCGGTTACTAACGTTAGTCGTCATGGTGCAACACACAAATAACTTAAAACTGAAACTAACTGCTGTCATGGGTAGCTCGGCTAACTAGCCACTAGCACGCGCTAACAGATAGCTGCATCTAGTGAAGGTAGCCCTTGTGTTGTTTTGGTTGAAAAAGTCTGTGAGGTGGTTATTTGTCTTAGACTGGCTGTAACAAACAAATAGCTGGCTGTTTCTGCGTTTCATTGTGCGTGGTGACTATTGTCAGTTAGCATACTAGTAACCCAGTTCTGTCTGCAGTTAGACTAACGTTAGCTTTTAGCCCTGTATGTTTGGTTACATGCGCGTGCACGTGAGACTAATTTCGCTGATTGTATGTTGAGGTAACGTACCCCCCAAGGTATCAAACTGAACTGGTCGTGATTTTTTTAAAAATATTTTTGTATAGCATCTTCCTCAAATAGAGCTGCCTAGCTTACAACAACGCTGTCTTTTAAATAAAATGCATTGCATGAAATGTAGCAGTAAGGAGTTATGAGATTTTCTCGCGATACATGTGTACGTGCCGAATTGAACGCACGCTTTTGGCCAAGAATGCACGCTGTTTGACCATCACAGCTGCGTATTAAAACTAATGCAACGCCAATTGCAGGCAGTCATCCTGGAGTTCTGTACGTTACCCATTAGTAAAACCATCGACACACTCCAGTGCCTAAAGAGACGTTAGCTTTGTTGTGTCAGCATCTGAGATTACGTGAGGGCGGATCTGCACCAAGCATCTGAACTCCCATTGTAGCGGTTGCCGTGGCTGTGGGATTTTGAGAAAGCAAATGTGTTCCCTGTCTCCAGAAAAGGAGCATCACTGTGTTATGGGAATTAACTATAGAAAAAAATGTGGAGATAAATATATTCTGAATTCATTTTAGTGGCGAAGAGGGCTTAAGTTGCATTATTGATAGTGATGAATGTATTCACAGAACACTTGATTGATGTCTGTCATATGTCTTAACTGAGTAAAGGAAATTAATTTCTAGTCAATATTTCAGTGCAAAAGTAAGAAAAGCCACCACTGTAGCTAGTAATAATGTAGAAATGTGTTCTTTCTTGTAGATTTAATATTTTCTTGTGTACCTGGAGTTGTTTTTTTGTTTTTGTTTTTTCTTGATTGAGATTAGCTCACCTGCTGTTGGACCTTCCTGAATTTCCTCACCCTTTATACCTAAATGATCTTCATTGTACCTAACATGCTATATTCATTGGGCACTTTTGTAGTGGCATGTATTCAATACATTGTTTAACTAAGATACTCTGGTCCATGTTGACATTTCATGCTGCAAATCTCTCACTCCACCACACCCCACAGATGCCCAGCAGGACAGATCCAGTGACTGTGCAGGCCACTGGAGTAACTGAACTCACTGTCATGTTAGTGGAACCAGCTTGAGATAATGCATGTTTCATAACATGCATTATATTTTATAACAAGAACCAGCTTGAGATAATGCAAGTTTTATAACATGAGATATTTATCCAGCTTGAGGTAGATATTAGAAGATGGCTGAACTGTGGCCATAAAGGGATGCACTAGATCAGTATGCTTAAGTGCCAAAAGCACTTACAGCACTAACAGCTTAAGCAGCTGCATTTGGTGCATGTCACTGTAATGAACTACAGTTATGTAGTTCGCTAGTTGTGCTGTTATGCTTGGCAACAAACACTAAATCTCTATAATAAGGATAAGAAAACAAATGTTTTGATGCCCCTCTTGTACAGGAATGTATCAAATATGAGTGCTTTTATAGATTTTGTATCAAGGTTATAGAAACAGGTGTTAAAGAGTGAATCATGTTTCTACTCTTCTGCAGAAATCACAAAACTGACAACAGTCAAATAGAAGGCTGACCTGTCATCAAGTTATTTACGGAATGAATATTAACTGGTAACTGATAAACAAACCTATTGCTTGGGATTTTTATTTCAATCAGCACCAGCTACAAAGGAGAAACTGTTACATGGATTTCTTCCTACATTATTTTTGGCTCATATAATGGAGAAAAAAGATGTATTAAAAGTCATTATAGTTTTAGTGACATCACTGTATTTTGTCAACTACAGAATCAGTTGCGCTGATTCATGCACTCAATGTTAATTCACATGTGGAACATGGGAGAAGCCAGTGCCGGTGTTTGGTGTGGTTGCATCAGGAGAAAGTTATCACCCTTTTTGGCTTGTATAGGAAAACATATAATGCTACATTAGCCACACCGACAATGACCTGCTAGAGCAGGTCTATTCAGATAGCAGCCAACGGGCCACATGTGGCCCAGAAACAACCTCCGAGTGGCCTAGTCCGTGGTCCTACCAAAAATGCAGAAAAACTGAGAAAACCGATATCTAGTTGGCAAATTTTCACAGAAATACCTAAATTCCTACAGTAGTGCTGACAGTGAATGCAGTACACTCCTAGCAACAGTCAACCTATAACGCAGCATGTTGTTGTGTAGCGGGCAGTGGTGTTAGGAAAGCGCTAAACACATGTTTATCATCTCACAAGTGTAAAACAGAGGACGAAAACCATCGGTTTAACCTGGACCGACAAATGTTTCTTTATTTTACCAAACCTGTGTTTAATTTGTTGTGAGTGCGTTGCTGTATTTAAAGATTATAATATGCAGAGGAAACACTTTGAGAAACATCAGAGTTTCTGCACACACTTTACTCATGTTAAAGTAGTGATTTTAGTGCTGATTATGATTACAATTATGTTTTCTGTTAACATAATGATTATATGTTCACAGTTAACGTAAATGACAAGTCGCAAATACTGAATACATTAACAAAATGTCCACGGTTTACGTATTTTTTTACGACCAAAATATCCAATCTACAACATCCAGTTTTCTGTCGGCAAAAATATCCGACATTACAGTTCAACATCAGATATGTGTGTATATTTGAGTGTAGCGTTATTATAGTGTTATAAGACTGTGGGCTGGTTAATAATAATAATAATAATAATAATAAGTGAATGTCACTTCACATGATCTTTTCTCTAATCATAACCTCAGTACTTTTCTTGCCTAAACCCAAACAGTACTTCAGTCATGAACTCGAGTCTCCAACATATCAGTCCTGCACAGTAAACGCCCTCCATCCACTGCAACCACATCTTCGCGTTAATAAATTTATCACGTCATTCATTCTTTACTTTACTTGGCAGACGCTTTTATCCAAAGCGACTTACAAGGAGAAGACACAAGCAATTACTATTCAGTCATATACAAAAATGTGAATGTAAAGTGTCAGTACTACGTAACAATTACGTTCTCTATAAAAACATAATCAGTTTAGTTGTAAACAAACTGAATTTTTAGGAGACAAGTTTGGCTTGTGAATCCACACATGAACTTGATAAAAATCAGCTCTCATTGCTCCCTGAGTGACAGTGTTCTTCATCAGTGTCTTCAGATCGTTCTGACACCATGTGATCCAAAGGTTTGTGCTCTTGTTCAGAACCAAATATGTCACTTCCCCCACTAAAATCTTAGCAGTATAACTGTTGCTTACATATCACCAGTGCATAGTCGGTTTAGTAGAATTATTCATTTGTGTTGTTAGTTTTTTTTCTTTTTTTATGGGTTTGCAAACTTGTAGATTTGACAGCATTGACATTTCAAATGTGACCAAAATATCTATTTGTTAGTTGGTGATACCGTTCACTATTTTGTTGTTTTGTTTGGATTTAGAGACTTTTATTTTGTTAAGTTTGTTATTAAGTTGCTGCTTATCTGTCACTGAAAATATGCGGCCCAGCTAACTTTCTAGATTTGAAAATCTGGCCCAACTTAATATGTAATTGAATAGCCCTGTGCTAGAGGATCAAGTTGTAAAACTTTTTTTTTTTTTTTTTAAAACTCAGCCACTCACAGTGTGGCACATACACTCACACTGTGGAATGGCAAATTGGAAAGGGAAGAAATGTAAACTCTAATGTTGTCATCCTTAAGCAAACACATTTATTTCAGTGATTTCACTAAGTATACATTTCTATGTCACTTTAGTCTGAAAAGAGATATAGTCTGAAATTTCCAGTTTTATTGTTCACATTATTCCCATAGTTTGTGTTATAGACAGGAGATAATTGAATTAAATGTCTTCAGCATCTTGTATGTTTAAGCAGCTTAATGACAGCAGGAATTTTACAGACTGTGCCTCAGAAAGGCTCTGGTTTGCTGTGTCATGTTTAATTGGGGTTTGTTTTACTATGCTCACACTTCTTCCTCAGTGTTTAAGAGTGTTAAAAGCTAGAATAGCTAGACCCCAGAGGGAGATACTGTGGGTGGAATATCATGAGCGTGTAGGCTGAAGTTGAAACATGAAGCAGTGAGCGCACTCTGTAAACAGAGCTGCGTTTGCACTTGGCTTGATTCGTTTCCTCCTGCAGGCTGCTCTGTCCTGCAGACCAAGGTCAGCATAGATGTACATAATGACTTGGATGGTACAGGCAGAAAAATGGAGTAGGTGTATCAGAGTAAATTAGTATGAAGGAATGCAAATCCATCCACTATGCATCCAGTTTTATGAAGAAACAACCTTTTGGACCAGCACAAACTAAGTGGGCTGGGCTCCTGCTAGTGCTGGTTCAGAGTTGATTCAACTTGTGAACTTTCTAAGAACTGATTTGCTTTTCCAGAAGATGGAGCCACTGAAGAGCCACACCATTACATCTACATGTGTGTGCATGTGTCTTCATTTTCACAACAACGCAAATATTGAAGAGGCAACAAGCACTCTGTCTCCATCTCTGCCTCCAAACTCTTTCATTCAAACATTGCCGGTAGAATGTGTTTGAAATCAGTTTTTTTGTGATTGCTGTGGACAATAATTAGATTCAGTATGTTCTGATTCTTGTTAACACTTTGTTAGCTTTAGCCTTTAGCTGTCTTTTGTCTGTCAGTCGAACTGCAGTAAACTGCACAAAGTGAAGTCTAATTTAACGAAGTTAATGTTTTCCTTTCGAAAAATATGCCTCCTAGAGCTTTTTTTATTTAGTGTTGTCATTGCCCCAGAATATAAAAGAAGTTGGTGAGAACATGTTGTTGTTTGTTGTTGTTTTGTTTAGTAAGCGAATTACTGTCTTCCTCTGCAGACGCTGCTTGAATATGCAGGCCGTTGGAAGATAGAAGAAGAGCCTCTGCCACTGGTGGAAGTGTACATAGTTGCCCTGCTGAGTTATGCCCACGCCTCCCCATACCTCTCCCTGCAGTGTGAGAACGTTCCTCTTGTGGTTGAGAGGCTCTCATTGTAAGTATGATTAAAAATGTGAATAACTGAAGACTGGAGTTAGTGGTTACTCTCACAGTCAATAATGACAATGACGTGATAAAAAACTAAATTACAGCTTCCTCGTTAAGTCGATCAGTGTTTTAGTGCAAACACAGCTCGCCATGTTTTTGTTCTTTTCGTTATACAGGAGTTTTGTGGAGCTCTTGCTCTCACTGAAGGATGATGTTCCAGATGGCTTATGGAAAGAATTCAAGTCATCTGTGCAGGTGAACATGCAGATTCTCATTTCAAGAGTAAAATCGAAATGTTGCACCTCGTGATAAACAGCTGTCCACAAACACACACGCACACCTCTTTTGAGATGAAATAACTCAACTTCTAAACCAAACCGGAGTTAAGACTTCACACTCATGCATGGTTCACAGCTTTTATCATCATTTTCCTGTTTTGTACAGTTTGCTCACAGTAAGCTGTGTGAGAATGGACTCACTCAGCTGTCCCCACTGTCTGCATTGGGCCAGTATGATGGTGTTTGGACCAACAGGATCCTCCAAGGTCTTCTGTCCAATGAAACTCTACAGACAGAACAAGGTGAGTTCCTGTGCTGGTGCTCAGAGTTCCTACACAAGACTTTGCAGTTCAGTACTCACACATGAGGGTGGAATATGTACGTTTGTTCTTTATATGTGCAATCGTATGGCAGTGTAGCATTATCAACTGTTACATAGTTAAGAAGTGGGATTATTTTTGATTTTTAAAAACTCCATATTATCTTTGACATTGGAAACAGGAAATTTATTTGCCCTCTGTCTTCATATACAATAGTTTAAAAACATATTCAGTACCTTTTTTCACATTTTTCATACATTTTTGCAGTTGTGCAATTTTTTTTTGCAATTGTGCAATTTTTGCTCAATAAATGTGAATTTAAATGTAAAATATTACTGTCAATATTGTCAATGATTTTCAGTTGAGGAGTTCCTGGTACATGAAGGGATGGTTCTGTTGGAGATGAGAGTGAAGCAGCTGATGAAGGAGAAGCAGCTGGGGAAGGCTGCACTGCTGGCAAAGACGTGCTGTGAATATGCCACCTTCCAAGGGAAGGGATCTTTCAAGCAGATGTACCTCGTGTGTCTCTGTGCTACCTCAGAACAGGATCGGCTCATGGATGAGGTAAGTTTAGCTACATAATTGAGTTTATTGACATGCAGTCAGTCACACATGTAAGTGTCTCTTGTGGATAAAGGATAATATTCAGTGCCCAATATTCACTGAATCAAGCAGAAATAGTATCGTAGGCATGAAATCCAACCTAGTTTCCAGGAGCCAGGTCAGAGATTGTTCAGGTGAATAACTGGGGCTTTAGTCATTTAGTCGGGGGTGACTGATTCTGGGATCAAATGGGACTGAAAACCTATGGCTTATCAGTACAACAATTCCATATAATTTGCTTGCTTAATGTGAGATGAGCTGCATACAATAAAAAGCACCAATCTATTTCTGTTGGTTAGTTAAATGTTGTCACTGATCATTTGTTGCTTCTCACACTGCTATTCTCTCTAAAGGAATGTTGTATCTTTCTGACTTTTGATACTTGAAGATAACATTTGGTGTTGAAGGCTCTGGTATATTTAGGGCCCTATGATTTCCGCGATGCAGAAAACACGGACAGAATTGCAGAATTGAACCATTAAAATGGAATCTGTTAAACACGGAATGTCGTAGAATTCATTGATATCGATGTGCAGGCAAAGCAAAACAATAGTTTCTAATGAGTTTCGGCTGGTGCAGCTCCCTGCACGTGTCACTTGTTTAAACGGGACTCAGCTTCCACACACACAAACACACAGTCATCGGTCAGCTATGACAAAGAGACTCACTGAAAGTGATTCAACGCTTAGTGCTACATTTAGAGCAGAACAATACAAACGATTTTTTAAAGCAGGAGAACAACTCTTTTGTAAGTTTTACCAGCGATAGCCTGGACCCGCAAGAGCACATGTGACGACCACTTACAGTCAAAGACCCGCATCAGAAACAGACAAGAAGCAAACCAGTGCAAGCTGCTCTTGGTCATACAAACAAATCAGCTGTATTGTATTCCAGGTGTTCCCTCTGTTTATTTATTAGACAAATTCTTTTATGTTGCTTTCAAATGTGAAGCACTTGTATTTTACAAAAGGAAGACTGATTCTTTATTTTAATGTGAAATACATAAGGTCCTTTGTTTTGCATGAAAAATGAATGTTTTTTGTTGTTTACAGGTTGAAATGCATTAGCAAAGCAGTAAGTGTTCTGCTGGACCCCAGCACTGTGTTGAAGTTGAATAATTGGTTATTTTCCTATGGCCTTGTTGTTTTTTCTCATCCACTCCATAATTAGAGACTTTTTAGGTGAATAAATATGATTATAACGTAAAACACGTAAATTCAGAAGAATAAAAATGGAAAAAACGGAATTTAGGAAAAAACAAAACGGATTTCATAGGGCCCTATGTATTCTTCAGGTAGCAGGCTATTCCTTCCTGAATGTTTGTGTATGTGTTTGACTAAGGAACACATTACTCTGTGTTATGTCCTCTGCTAAGTCTGAAAGTTTTACTTTAACGCTTTTTTCTTATCCACAAGATGGCAGACTAAAACTAAAAGCTAACTAAAAGTTATTGAAATTGTCATCGTTTTATGATGTCTCTTACTTGAAAAGTATTGAATAATGATATTTATTGTTTCCAGTGAGGCTTATCTACTGTATACATGGCATCTATTTGTGCAGCTTTCAAAGGAGGACTGTCGCAATGCATTAGAGATGATCTGCAACCTGGAGTCAGACAGAGATGAGACAGCAGCTTTCAACTTGTGCTCAGCCTTCCTGACCCGACAGCTTCTACAAGGAGACACATACTGTGCATGGTAAGAAAACACGGTTTGGAACAATCTTCACAACTATAGAGGCTAAAGTAATTGGACAGTTAGATGCTCAGCTGTTCATGGCCCTCTGTATGCGTTTTATTTTATCATCAGTTAATTTACAAGAAAGCAAATAAAGGTCTATAACAGATTTTAAGCGTGGCATTTGCATTTGGATTCTTATGAAGTACAAAGGGCTGTCTGCCAGTGAAGCAATCCATCATTAGGCTGGAAAAAAACAACCAACCAAACTGACTCAATGCAAAATGCTCAAAATGAATACAACTATAAATGCTCAGGATCTGTTGATAATTATTGGGTCAAGTATAAAAACTGAGGTTTTATTGAGTAAAATTACTTACTTTGTCCAGTTATTGGCAGCTTATTTTAATCAGTACAACCCTTGGTGCCTCAAGGGGGCAGCCTAGCCACAAGAATTTCCCCAAGGGGATTAATAAAGTATCAATTATTAATTATTACAAATTATTGTTATGTGATGAGATAGTGGTGTCAAAAATCATACTGCAAAAATGATGACGTTCAAATTAACCAGCAGAGCACGCAGTGAAAGGTGTTGTTGATGCTCACTCAGTTTACTCGGGTAATGCAGCTTTTCTGCTACATGGTGGTGTCATTGTATATTTATTAATTACTGCTCACTGCCAATTAGTATGAAGACACAGTGGGCAGTATGAGCCTGAACAGAGATAAATTAAATGAATATGAACAGACAATAAATTTGAATTCTTTCAATTCTTGCTTTGAATTCTTCAAACAGGGAACTCACCCTGTTTTGGAGCAAGCTGCTGAAGCGATTGGAGCCATCAGAACAGACCTTCCTTGACAGATGTCGCCAGATGTCCTCACTATCCAAAACAGTGTACCACATACTCTTCCTCATTAAGGTCATCCAATCAGAGGTCAGTAAACAGTCAGTTGTGGTATTTACAAGTTGTTATCATCATTTACATTTCACCTAATAAACACACAACGTACATAGTGTCCGAGTACATTTACTTCAGTGTATGTTTGCCCAGGTTTTAAGCAATCTCTTTAGTTTCAGGTGATTTCTGAATGTAAGCTTGTTTTGCATGCATAGACAGCAGCCATGGGATTTATAGTATAGAGTATAGTTTAGAGTATATAGATTCATAAGCTGACCATGTGTTAGAAATAAGTTCCAACATGTGAAGAGAAAATTCTACACCTTTCCCACATAACTGACTTTATGCTTCAGACCAATGATTGCATTTGTATGTGTTTGCTTACGTTAGTCCTAACTAACAAACCAAAATAGCTCAAATAAATAAATATAAGCAACACATTAGGTATGTTTCATATGTGTCTTAGAGCCTGTAGATGTCAGTTGGTTAAAATGACTTACAAGACTACAGCTGCTGCTGACCACTATACATTTTTCAAGGCCACCTTTTAGGTCTGTGAGTGTGGGGATTTATCATCAAAAGTTGCTTCTTCTTGGTGCTGTACTCCTTTATTGTACTCAAATGGATTGTGATATTGCTATTATTGCTATTATATTATAATACAAAGTTTAATTAAAAATTATTTTAATGAAATTAATGATTACATTTAGTAATTTATTTGCTATTGAATTTAGCTCTACCAGTGGCCAATTATAGGTAATTCTATGTTGTTTCTGGTAACTTTGTTTTGCTAAACATGGATAATGTTGGAATATTTAGGTTTAAGTGTTACTTTTCTAAAAATAAAAGTCCAAAGTAAGTTGGAAAATATTTTCCCAGAGTGTGGCAGCTTTAAATGATTTTGTTTTCTCTTTTTCATAGATTGATGGTGCTGGACTGCCAGTTTGCATTGGAATGTGCATAAGGGCTCTGCAGATGGAATCAGAAGATGGAAACACCAAGGCCACTGTGTGTAAAACTATTTCCTGTTTGCTTCCCACTGACCTGGAAGTCAAGCGAGCCTGTCAGCTGACTGAGTTCCTCCTGGAACCCACAGTAGATTCATACTATGCTGTGGAGACACTTTACAATGAACCAGATCAAAAACTAGAGGAGGAGAATATGCCTATTCCCAACTCACTACGCTGCGAGCTCTTGTTGGTTCTTAAAACACAGTGGCCTTTTGACCCAGAGTTCTGGGACTGGAAAACACTTAAGCGTAATTGTCTAGCACTAATGGGCGAGGAAGCTTCAATAGTGTCATCCATCGACTTGTTGAATGATGCTGAAAGCCCAGAAGAAGAGGAAGACTTCTTTGGTCAGGAGGGTTTTAATAATTTCCCAGACCATATAGTCAGTGGCACCTATGAACTAACGGATATTATGGACAAGAGACAGAAAAACAGAGAAATGAAGAAACTGAGAGAAAAAGGTTTCATATCTGCCAGGTTCAGAAACTGGCAGGCATATATGCAGTACTGTGTGCTGTGTGACAAAGAATTTCTTGGCCACAGAATTGTGCGCCATGCACAGACTCATCTGAGTGATGGAATATACAGCTGCCCCATATGTACGCAAACCTTTACCTCAAAAGATACGTTGATTCCTCATGTAACATCACATGTTAAACAGTCGTGCAAGGAAAGGCTGACTGCCATGAAAACCAACAAAAAATTGGCTAATCCTAAAACCGCTGCCCCCGTTATTGCAGCATTACAGGCCAAAACAGAAAATGAACTGTATAAAAATTGTGATTCTCTAAGGCAAAATGGGGGGTTGCATCATAATGTCCAGAGAAGAGCTGAAATGCGTAACACAGAGAGTAGTGAGGATAATATATGCCCTGTTGGAAAATGTAGGAGGAGCTTTAAATTTTTCAAAAACCTTATTGCACATGTTAAAGCTCATGGAGATAATGAAGAAGCAAAGACTTTCCTAGAAATGCAGAGCAAAAAGGTTGTTTGCCAGTACTGCCGTCGCCACTTTGTTAATGTCACCCATCTTAATGATCATTTACAGGTTCACTGTGGTGTGAAGCCTTACATCTGTATTCAGTTGAACTGCAAGGCGAGTTTCCTGTCTAACACTGAGCTCCTTATACACAGGAAAACACATTCTGTTTTTAAGGCTAGATGCATGTTTCCAAATTGTGGAAAGATTTTTAACGCAGCTTTCAAACTGTATGACCACGAGGCACAACATTATAAGACTTTCACTTGTAAAGTCGGAGACTGTGGGAAGGTATTTCATTCACAGCAGCAACTTGATTTGCACCAGGAGAAGCATGTTGCTCAGGAGGAAAGTCCACCTTCTGAACAGATTTCACAAAATACACCACATGTCCCTTCACTAATTGAACAAATGCTTTCCAGCCACACTCCCCTTAAACAAGAGAACTGGGACAGTGAAAGCCCTGTTAATCCAGTTCATGGAACACAGTCCGTGTCCACTGAGAGTTTGGGGAAATCTTCACAGGCACCTGTGGAAACCTTAGGACAGTACAGAGTCAAACAGGAACCTCAGAACATGCCTTTCTCAATGCACAGTTTAAATAATTCTGTGATTCAGCCTGTGATTTCCCACTTGTCTGATTCTAATAGACAAAAATATGGCTCAAGTGGTCAGTCTTTGGATTATACAATCCCATGTCAGCAGAATCAACCAGTATCTCCACTTGGACTTAATTCAGCAAACGTGTCACATAACTGTAATGCTGCTGTCTTACAGGGCCAGCAACAAACGTTCCCTATTAATGTAAATACTGGACCAATGAGTTACACCTCTGAATGCAACTTATCATTGCCAGATCAGCAAACGCCGGCATGTAGTAGCAACTTGTTAACAGTACCACCACCCAGAAACTCCATAGGGCCAGCAATGTCACAACCACTTCCTCCAACAGTAACCCCTCATCCATTTTCTGGGAACAGACTAGAGAACTCTGTGACATCGTCATCTAACACAGGTCCCCCTCCAGGACAGAGAGAACGATTTCACTGTGCATTTGAGATGTGTACAAGGCACTACAGCTCCTACAGAAGTGTTACCAAGCACATGAAAACAGTTCACCCGGATTTCTATGAGCAATGGAAAGTAGCTCGAACTAAAATCGAGATAACGTATGCTCCAGCACCAAGTTCCTCATCTACCGGACACCTCAGTTTACTCACCTCACTTCAGAACCAGCATAAAGGACCAGTTCCTGCAGTTCAGAGGCAGAATGTTATCCAGTCACCTCCTTATACTAACATGGGTTCAAACTACTCTCCTACTCTACATTGCCACTCTTCATCTACCCACAACCAGAATGCACTCCGGATGGAAAATGTTTTAAATCCCATTGTTCTCTCTCAGTTAACAAGTAATACAAATCCAGTAGCTGTGCAGTCCCAAGTTTCATGTATTCAAAATTGGCACACAGCCCCTGGAAGTGAACAAATTCATAACTGTGGCTCTTCTCAAGTCTATCCATCAATCCAAGTCAATTCTACCAGTGCTGCTCTGCAACCTAGTGTTCCATCTTGCTCTGTGCTAGGATCAACAGTGAACAGACCAGCAAAGTGCTTGCAATCACCACTTACAGAAGATGGGTCTCAATCAGTTTTCCCCATGTGCATAGACAGTGCAAAGGAAGTGTCACAACAACCAGTAGACCTTCTACCACCATATACCTCTCAGATGCAAAGCAGTGTAGTCTCAGGTTCCAGGGCACCTGAAAAAACACAGTCAATGCTAAATTGCATGCAGTCCCATTTTCCCTCTCGAGACGGCGAAAATAAGAACCAAACTCAAAATGACCCAGTAGTTGCTGAAAACAGTACCGAAAATCAAAAGCGATCCAGAAGAAGTAAAAGGACCAAATGGCCAGCTATTCTTAGGGATGGCAAATTTGTTTGTTGCAGGTGTTTTAGAGAATTTAATAGTCCCAAATCTCTTGGAGGCCATTTGTCCAAGCGTACCATCTGCAAACCATATGACGAGTCAGAACTGAACACGGACCTGCCAGCATCATTTCTTGATCTCCTCAATTCGGAGCAAACAGCTAACCCTGCTGCTCCTGCTGCGTATCCAGAAAAACCTCAACAGCCAGTAACAAGTGCTACAGCAGTTGCAAAAGATTACCCCACTCCTAATTATCCACAGGATAATCTGCCAACATATGGGAATGGTGAGTCACATGATGATATCCTTAAACAAATCATGGCTGAATCCAATATGTCTGATCTTTGTGTGCACACACCTGCTCCCCAGCCATTGTTCCAAAACCCTTGTGTTCTCTATGGTGCTGGTGAGCGTTTGCCCGGGAGTTCAGTCATACAGCATACAGAAAACGTCCAGCTGAAGAGAGGGGAGAGGCCTGAGCATAACTCATATAGTACAGCCCATTATCCACAGCCAAGTGTTGACGCATATGCTGCAAGTGACTTCCCTGACCCTCTTCTTTCTCAAATCTTCACAGAAAATCCTTCCACTGCTGTTCCTGGCAATGTTCCCACAAAGCACGTGACTCCTGGGGAAATTCACAGTGAAGGGTATCACTCTGAGATGACTGCTCAGATACCGGATACAGATTTGAAGCTGGAGTCACAAAGGATGTTACCTGAGAGTCCATCAACAAGTGGCAAGCAAGTAGAGATTCAAAAGAAGACGACTGAACAAGATATTAAAAAGAGACTACGGGAGCAGATTTTGGCTGGCGACTTTCAACGTAGAAACAGCTCATGTCTTTCAGGCAACACTGACCTTAATGCCAATTCAAAGAACCCCATGTCATATGGCCCACTGTGCAGTCCTCCCAATAATTCTGCACTTAATCAGATGTCTTGTGATTCAAAGAGCAACCTGGCTAGTCAAGGACAAGTAATTCAAGAAAACTCTGTAATTGTTCCAGGAATCTCTGGTGAAATCAAGTGCCTGCTGAACACTGAGAGCTTTACTTGTTTCAGAGAGACCTTCACCCCACCCCAAGAAGTACAGAGCCCCACTGGCATCACTGCAGCAAATGATGCAGATCCTGAACCCACTCAGTTATCTGCCATTCAGCAGCAGTGCCTGGCAGAAATTCAAAGTGCTTTTGAAAAGCTTGACTTGGTCAGACAAAAATCTGATGAGGTGTTGACTTCTGTGAAAGAGAAGAGTAATGCTACAAACAGTCAGACAGGATCTGCAAAGGCTGATTCACGTTGCTTGCTGTCACCAACCTTAGGCAAGCCATTTGCTTGTGAGAGTGAGGACTGCACGTTTAGTTCCGTGTCAAGTGAAGCACTCTGGAGACATCTATCCAAAACTCACAGCTACACGCTTGATATGGTCAATGTGGTTAAAAAAAGGTATGGCCAATATGCTCCCTTTAAGTGTCAAAAATGCAGTAAAACATTCACCAGAAATTCAAACCTTCGCACTCACTACCAGTCAGCTCACAAATTATCAGCTGAAGAAATTGCAGATCTGGATATGAAGCGCAGGCTAGCCAAAGCTGCTGCATCTGCTGCCACATCCGCTGCCATTCAGAAACTGTCAAATGGTATGAATCAGGCTCCAGCACCTCAAGCCACAGCAACTACACATTCATCAGTGGAGAACAGAAAACAGTCATATTCACTTCAAGATGCACTAAAACCTGAACACCCATCACAGGTGCTTGTACCACGTGCAAACAATGACTTAACTAATATGAAATTTCAAGATGATAGTCGCTCCACAGTTATTCAACCCTTGCAAACTGCAACCATGCACAACCAAATGACTCTACCAGCGCAGCCCCAGATGTCCACATCACCCATCCAGTCCATACTTGGAGGCACAGCAACAGAAAATCACACACCACGGTCAAGACACCTGCCCATGGTGTCCACTGAAGCCCATGTGGCCAAATTGTCAGCCCCTGTCAGCCAGGATCTGTCTGCCTCTGCCTCTCTGCAGGTTAATGGGTCTCTATCTACTAATAAACAGTCTATGAAGAGGCAGTCTGTAGTTAAGCCAAGCATAGATGTTACCAAGAAGGCAAAAGAGA
>JAUBNQ010000016.1:2293408-2306498 GCA_032353495.1 Ctenopoma kingsleyae
GGCCAAACATATGAGGATAAGCTTGTCCACATAGTATAACAACCATTTACAGAACAATAATGATTTCAGAGCTTTATCTTCACAATCTTAACATTATTTTTGTTCATTTGTGTTCAATTCCAAATTCATTGTGTTTTCCTCTGTAGACAGAGACAGATTTTCTATTCATGACTGGTAGAACATGTCTGGACCAATTTGTTTCTCAGAGATTGATGCACAAGTGCCACAAACTCTCTTAAATCTCTGCTGTTAAGAGCAAATCTATGTGTGAGACTGGTTCTTGTATGACAATCAGTGAGCTGAAAGAAACTACAGGGCTGGTGATGGCACACACCTGACTGATCTTTCTTCTTCTTCTTTTTGTCATTTGCAACTTTCTTCTGTTTCTTTATCACCTTGACAGGTTCGTCATTGTCATCTGAGTCCGAAACATACAAAGACACTACTTCTGTGTTCTTCTTTTTGTGCTGTGGAGGGTCTTCTCTGCTGTCCTCATCTGCTTTTCTTTTCTTGTTGACCTCCTGCTGTGTTGCTGGGACCTCAGGCTGGTGTTGTCTCTGTTCTGTTAAACTCTGCTTCTCTTTTGCCTTCTGCTGCAGTTTAGCCAGTAACATCTGGGAGCGAGACTCCTTTAAGACACTTTCATCTTCCTCCTCTCCAAGATATCTGTGAGCAGCGTGACAGGGGTTAATACATGTTACAGCATATGCATATTTAGGAATATCAGATAGCTAGGTGGGTTCTGAATATTATAGTGATCTGAGGCTAACTTCACAAATGCGGGAAATTTTAACTTGTGTATTGCTGCAGACACACAGTGATGACAGTGACAGCTTTAAAATGTAAGAAACTAACACTTCAACTCCCATGTAATGTAACAGGTTTCTGACGTAATCTAAATTAAATAAAGTTTCCAAAGACCAAAGAGAAACCTTCTGACTTACGTAAAAGACCAACAATGCAAGCCCATTAATAAAACATGCCTACCTGTTCACAAGAAATAGAGACATTTCAACAGCACAAGGTGTTTTTACTCTTCAACTTTCCGCATTTAAAAAATTTTACGGTAAATATTGCTTATTCTCGGCCAGAAATGTAACTAAGCTCGTTTAAAGTACAGTAAACTAATCTACTAAACTAAAAAACTGTAAGCACCACTCTCTCATGTGTTGGTTTAACATATTGTTCCAGACGCGACTTGATGACGCCACTTAAGTCAGTCGCATTTTTCTGACAGCAATCGGGCTCGACCACCAAGAATTCGATGTAAAACAAGTCAAATATTGCTCTTGTGTGATTTTTCCATACGTGGCCTATTAGAAAAAAGTGTTAAAATATCTTTTTCAAAATCACAATCGCAGCTGCAACGTAACGCAGCCGTTTTCGCCGCGGCCCCATATGGAACAGTCCACACGATGACGTTCACCAATCAGATCTCAGAGGCACAATTCAAACAGCGAAGGGAGTCGCTTGAACTGCGCTCGTACTAGTTGCTTAGGTGTATTTTTTATCGTCTATTAAAATGTATTAGTTCGCATTGTAATATTATTTGTGGTGAGGAACTATCCAAAAGAAAATGACGGAAGAGTCAGCTGTTAAAGTTTGTGTTCGAGTGCGACCGCTCATTGCGAGGTAAGTTTTGAGCTACCAGCAAGTTAGTTAAGATGCTAACGCTAACTGTTAACGTAAAGTAGTATTAGTGATAATGTGTCATTAGCTAAAATGTAGACATAAATTGCGAGTTATTGCTTTAGCAGATAATAGCATTAGTTATTTCTGTATTAGTTAATGTATTGTATCGTAACTCCAAAGTTCCAGTTAATTTATTTGACATTCGTTAATCTAAGCTAAATTAGTGACGTGGGGACACGGACAAGTACGTGAAGCTAGCTGAAGCGTTAACTCTGCTTCGTTAATTTCAGTTACAGTATCAAGAAAACTCTGGCTCTTTGTTTTGTGATCAACGCACTGTTGCAGTGACGTTAACAGGTAACCGTGCTGCAGTGAGCAGCTCAGAAGATGGCGCCGTTTAGTCCTAGTTTATTGTCTCTTACTTCTTATGAAGCGCAAACTGGAGCAAGGCGCTGTCTGTGCACAGTCACTGGTTAACTGACATTCCGACGCTGTGGATGAAGTAAAGTTGGCGACATCTAACCTGAAGTTAATATGCTGAGCAACCGATTCTCCGTTTTATACATCTCTTATAATATAATATAATATAATAATAATAATAATAATAATAATAATAATAATAATAATAATCAGTCTGTGGGACACAGAGAAAAGAGATAAATTGTGCCATTTGTCGCTGGTCAGCAGACATTGTTGTTTATTTTGCCCCCTTGTGAAACATTTTTGGAGCAACTGCTACTTTAATATTAGCTGTATGGAAATTATATTATTATTTTTCATATTGATATTAGACATTGTAATGTTTCGTTTCCCAAAACATAACAAATATACCACTTCTCAGTTATACAATCAGTGTACTGTAGCTACGTTTGATAATCATTAATGTAGATATATATATAATGTAACTAAAACGGCCTATGCTGTCCTATTTACAAAGGTCAAACGATGTATAATCTAAATTTACACCCCTTTAAATATGCAACAATTGTGTGTTGTATGTGTTCGTACTGAAAGGAACATGAAATAAACAAAATATGGATAATTTATATGCATGGAAATTGATCCAATACTACAAAATATTCAGTCGATCAGACTAGTGGACTGTTTGACTAACAGGTGATTGGTGAAGCTATACCATTAGTGTGGCTGCAAAAGTTTTCAGTTTTACAAGAGCAATAATAAACTTTTCTCTGGAAGATGCTGGGAAAGTACATTTATAGCTCTATATATCTATACATTTATCTTTTAATTTGTGTTTTTGTTGCAGGGAGGAAACTGCTGCATCGGAGGATGCAGAGCCTGTCCAGCTGTTTTGGAAAGCTGATAAGAAATCAATTCATCAGATTGACGATGGGAATTCCACCAAAAATTTTAGTTTTGGTATGCTTTACAACATGTACATGATTTTTTTAAATTTATTCTTTTTAAAGGTTTACTGCATCTTGTGGTTTGTCATTTAGTGTAGAGTCATACTAATAGAAATGTTGTACAGTGTACAGTACATTCACTTTCCTCCTCTGTCATTTACAGACCGAGTGTTCACAGCTGAAGAAACAACCAATCAGCTGTATCAGGACATTGCTAAACCTCTGGTTGTTTCCACTGTTCAGGGATATAATGGTACAGAATTATTCTCATTACCTTCCTTGTGGTACCATGTTGTTCAGCCAAGTGTAACTGCATCATCATGTTCTGCGTTTGATCCACAGGAACCATATTTGCATACGGGCAGACTTCTTCTGGAAAGACTTTCACCATGATGGGTAGTAACCATATTCCTGGAGTTATACCACTGGCTGTGGAAGATGTCTTTCAAACCATTAAAAATGTAAAAAATAAAATAAAATAAAAAAACAGCATTACATTTGAACCATACTTCAATTTATTTGTGTAATCACAGTTTATTCTAACTAGTGTGTTTTTGTTTGCCCATAGTGTCCGAAGAAGGAGTTTCTTCTCAGAGTGTCTTACATGGAAATCTACAATGAGACTGTGACTGATCTGCTTGTTGACAGCTGGAAGCGAAAACCCCTGGAAGTTCGAGAGACTATCAATGTGAGTTTTCCTGTAGGCATCTTATGTTTACAGTGCTGAGTAAAAAAGTATTTGTCCCCTTTCTGAGATATGTATATAGATATTTGTTATTGCCCCCTTCTTGCTAAATCATAAATTAATTAATAACAACATTTTTTTGAAAAGCTCAGTTCAATTTCACTTGCCACACTCAGACCTGATTACTGCCAGACCTGCTGTGTCAAAAATTCACTTAAATAGAAGCTGTCAGACAAAATAAAGCAGCTAAATAATTCACATTGGGTCAGGCATGTTTGGACAGTTTTTTCCTTAATAAATGAAATCGTCATTTAAAAACTACATTTTGTATTTTCTCAGATTGTCTTTGTGTAATATTAAATTTTGTTTGATTATCTGAATCACTGAAGTGTGACAGATATGAGAAAAAAAAAAGCAGGAAGGAGGAAAACCTTTTTTAGAGCACTATATCTGTTTTAAGTGGTGATAAGAACTCCTCCAGTCACAACATTTGTTTATCTAATCTTCATACAAATGTTAATTTTTTCAGTAGAAAAATATGTTGCTGTTTTTACCTCTTTAGTATTTGTAGTTTGTTGTACAGCCCTAATGTTTAATGAATAGCACCTATTATAAACTGGGGAAAGAGAATGGCCATTTACCAGTTACTAATGTGTTATGATGTTGCATTATGAGAAGTGCAGCATCTGTTTGGCAAATTAGGGACAAGGATTAATTCTGTATTCACCTGTACTGCTGACATTTTGGACCATTCTTTTTTTTTTATTAGTTTTATTCAGAATTCCTCTAATTTTATGGAAGTGAAAACAAATGTGTACTTTCTACTGTGGGCAGAAAAACATCTACGTGGCCGACCTGACTGAAGAGCTGGTTACATCTCCTGCACAAGCCCTGGCCTGGATTCGGAAAGGAGAAAGTAAGATCTGAAGTCACTGAGTATGAGACAATGATCAAACACTGCGTACAGCAGAGTCTTTGTAACATCCTGTGTGTTTTGTGCACAATCTTTCCCCCGTAGAGAACCGTCACTATGGAAAGACGAAAATGAACCAGCGGAGCAGCCGCTCACACACTATTTTCCGAATGGTAAGCAACACCACAACATTGAGTGACCTGTAGGATTCAGTGTGAATGTGGATTTTTATTTAACCACTGACTGTTTCTTAGATCCTGGAGAGCAGAGAAAGGAGTGACCCAGCCTCAGGTGAAAATGCTGATGGAGCCATTATTGTATCTCATTTGGTAAGCTAGCTCCTTTCTATCATTGCCTTCTTCTGTCTTAACTAATCACATCCCTGTTATTTTGTGGTGTAAGAGTGATTTGCTCAGCATTTCCTCTCATCTTCTAGAATTTAGTTGATCTGGCTGGATCTGAGAGAGCGAGTCAAACAGGAGCAGAAGGTAAGGTGAATTTAAGTTACCGAATGAAATGTGTGGCCTCTTATTATGTTGACATTATGCATGTCTGAGTATGCACTACTGAACAAGTGAGTTTCTAGTAATTCATCTGTTTTTAATATGTAAGGTGCACGTTTCAAGGAAGGTTGTAATATCAATCGCAGCTTGTTCACACTCGGACAAGTGATCAAGAAACTGACTGATGAAAACCAGAAGTGAGTAAACGGTGAACATCTGATGCACGCTGATATAATTAAAATAGTGAAACTGCACACCTTATTAACACGCTAAGTGTTAATTTGTCACCTGGCTGTAATTTTCTTTTAGCTTCACATAGAGCCAGGCTAACTGTTTCCTCATTCTCCCCTTAATCTTTATGCTAATGATGAGAGGGCATATTGTTTGTTTGAAGTGATCAATGTGTTTGCACCTGCTAAATGTATTTATTTATTTTGTCTTTAGGGGTTTCACCAACTACAGAGACAGTAAGCTAACCCGCATCCTGCAGAACTCCCTGGGTGGAAACGCTAAAACAGTCATCATCTGCACCATCACTCCTGTCACTCTAGATGAAACCCTCAGCACTTTGCAGGTTGGTGGAACATGCAGAGCTCTCGGTATCTCTACCATGATGCTTTAATACTCCACTCTTGTGTACTGATGTTAATGGTCTCTCTACACTAAAAAATAAAAATAAAATGAAACACTACAGTAGCAGGAAAGGTGCAGCTGCATGAGAGTTGACAACACAAACACAAGACTCATCCAATCAGATGACATCTCACAAAATGTACATTTATTTCAGTTTGCCAGCACTGCAAAGAAAATGAAGAATGACCCCCACGTGACAGAGGTGTCTGACGACGGTGCTCTGCTCAAAAGGTATCGCAATGAAATTGTCGACCTGAAGCGACGACTTCACGAGGCAAGTGTCAGCGCTCGTTCTTCTTCAGCAAATGTTTGTCACGACTCTGAGAGTTTCAGTACAGCTGAACTGTTTGACCTCCTGCAGGTTTCTTCAGTCACACAGACCACAGCGACGGAGAAGGAGGTTCTCTCCCAGCTGCTTCAAGAAAAGGATCAGCTTCAGAGAGAACAACAGGATAGAATCAGAAACCTGACCAAGCTGCTAGTCACCAGCTCCAACCTGGTTCCTGTTAAAAAGGCAACTAAGATGCAACATATAGTTTCTGTTAGAGCCCAGCTTTCTCTGTACTTTCATCAATTCTCATGACTTCTGTTATTGTTGTTGTTAAGATGCCTAAACGCAGGGTTACATGGGGAGGGAAGATGCTGGGACTCGCCCGCCCGTCTGCCTGTGGTGATGAATCGTCAGACCTGAGCTTCGCAGAGTCTTTCAGTCAGAAGAGAAAAGCTGACCGCTCCTGTCTGACAGAGCTGGGCGAAGGTAAGAAGATGAAGAACGTAAAACAAATAAGGAAGACAAAGAATAACCCTACAAATCATAACTCTTTATTCCAGTTCCACACGTGAACTGTGTTTTCTGATTGACTGATTTAATGCCCTCATGCTATATTTTAACAGAAGATGAGTTTGACTCTCAGTGGGAGATTCCTGATGAGCCGTCAGATGAAATGGAGATCAGTCAGTGCTCGGTGACTGTTCGAAGCTTTGGAGACAGGTGAATGTCTTTCTACTTAGACCAAATGCAACAGCTGGATTACCAGAGTTAAGCTTAGTTTTCCTTGCCTTTTATTCCATATGTTCATTTGACTCAGTATTTCATTGAGATAAGGTATGTTGAGGACTAAGAGGACAGAGATAAATTATTCTACTGAATTCATCACCAATGAATACATTTATTCAGTTCATATTTGAATCAAAAATTCTACTTTTAATGTAATGGTACAGAGAAATCAGCAGTTTCATTAACTGGGCGTTTGCCACAACTATTCGACCAAATATCCATCCTTCCATCTTGTATTGAGCATCACAAAATCTTTTCAATATTTTGTCTGTCCATCATCTAGAACAGGGGTGTCAAACTCAATTTCATCGTGGGCCACATCACCATTATGGCTGATGTGAAAGGGCCACTTGTAATTGTGACTATATGCAGTGACCAATGTGTCCATATGAGTAGGCAATTGCACAGAGCTGCACTTTGGCAGGGGCAGAAAACTGCTGCATCCGGGGTGCTCACATGTGAGCAGATCTTAAAAAGAAAAAAAGATGAACCAGTAAATTTTTCTTTGCATCTCTTTGTGTCGATCTCTGATGAGGACCGTGTGTCACAGACTGTGCGCGCTGCGGTGCGGAGCTATGAGAGCGCACAGACGCTGGACAGAGCACAGATTGGCTTCTTTCTTCTTTTTTTTAAACAAGGAAGCGCCGCTCTGTATCCTGCTCTAGTTTTGCTCCGGTGCAGTAAACACAAATTTCACATATGATGCTATAATTTCTAAAGAAGTTTACCTGTGATTAATTGTTCATGACGCCTGGTGCATACAGTTAAATACTCTGGCAGCTTGTGAGCAGCACACATGGCTGTTAACATGTAATGACCGTGATGAAGCAGGAGTCCAGTGAACAATCAGGATGTTTAAAACTGAGAGGAAAACGTGTTTTTTCTTTTGCCGTTTGTAGACAAACAGTGACACGTCATGACAGTTATTGACAGAGCTGATATGTATTGCTGGAGACAGAGATTACACACTTGTCCCTCTCCCACCCCCAGCTCTCATCAATCATGATTGAGCATACAGAAATAACTGGGCATATTTAAACCTATTTTAAGACTATAAAGAGGGATTTTGTGTTAAAATGAAACATTATAGTTGGTTTGTGCGTTCGTATTACATTGGAAATAGAGAAGCAGTCTGTTATTTATAATAACAATAAAATAATTTGTACGCTCTCGCCACATGAAATGAGGGGGTGGGCCTGATTTGGCCCGTGTGCCTTAAGTTTGACACACATGATCTAGAATTTACTCCATCCAGGAACCAAACCCCAACTCACACTGTCACATATTGACAAAGCTCATTTGCTTTTCAGTTTGTGGCTTTTAACACTGTACATCTCCTGTGTGTTTCTTGATAGCTGACAGTTATTTATTTATTTATTTATTTATTTTCTTTTCTAGTCCGAAAAACTCTGTGTCTCCAGACCGGATGCTTGAGCTCTCAGGAAAAGTGTCAAACCTGGAAATGCAGCTGGAAGTGGAGAATCAACACAAAGAAGAAGCTTTGGCAAAAGTTGAAAAATTAGACAGCAGAGTGTGTGAGCTGGAGCTGCAGCTGGAAGTGAAGAACCAAGAGAAAGAAGAAGCAAATGTAAAAGTTGAAGCTTTGGATGCTAAAGTGTCAGAGCTGGAGCTGCAGCTGCAAACAGAAATTCAGCAGAAACAGGACGCTGTGGAGAAAATACTAGAAACGGGGCAGAGGGTGGCAGAGCTGGAGCTGCAGCTACAAACGGAAGCTCAGCAGAAGCTGGAGGCCGTGGAGAAGGTTGAAATGTTAGAGATCAGAGTGGCCGACCTGGAGAGACAGCTGGAAGAACAGAGCCACACGAACAGTAAAAGTGACGAGCAGGTGTGTTGTGTACAAACATAATTGCTCTCAGTCTTCAACTCAACACATACTGTGTTGTCTTTCCTCTGACCTGGCTGGTTCTTGCATTGTGTTTTCCAGATGAGGAGAGAGTTTGCAGAAACCATCCAGCTGTGTGAAACTCTGGCTTCTGAGAAGGTAGCGGATAGCGCTCGTCATGCACCGTAGCTTATTTTACACATGAGATGAAGCAATCCTGTCAACTTATCTTCTGTATTGTTTATTATTTGTTGCTGAAGTAAATATTAAAGATATGAATTTTATGGTATGTCTGCAGGACATGGTGGTTGCAGAGCGAGACTATCTCAAGCAGGAGCTGGGGATGTTCATAGAGCAGACAGAAAGTCTGGAGAAAGAGAAAGCTGCTCTGTCACTGGAGCTGGAGGAGAAAATAGAGACAGATGAGTTCAAGTGTCTGGAGGAGGAGTTCAGGAAGGAACACGAGGTAAAATATGTCTGTGAAGATTCTCAGTCTTCCAGGTGAAGTTGCCCGAAAGTTGAGTCATGGCAACTGGACTTCTGTCTTGTAAAGTAGAGACGTTTCGCTCTGAATCCACAGAACTTTGTAGATCTCATTGACAGATCGACAAAGTTCTGTGGATGCAGAGCAAAACATCCTACCTTACAAGAAAGAAGTCCAGTTGCCATGACTCAACTTTCAGACAACATGAGGTAAAGTTATTCACATGGTTCTATTCAGACTCCAGGGGCGGTGCACTTTAATATAGCCCTTTGGGAAATGATTCTCCACGATTAAATGTGTTTTTACAAAGTCCTAAATGGATTTTTGTAATGCGAGTTTATTTACTTTTATTTGCTTTTTATTTATTTACCATCTTACAGAATGACTTGCAAGATGAAATATCCAGCTTGAAGAAGTCTTTGGAGTCGTGCGAGTTTCAGTGTCAGGAACTTCAGGTAAGATGAGATGCAGAGCAACAGGTTTATCAGATGTGAGAAAGTATGTCTTACTGGTTCAGTGTTACCATCATTTTAAAGTGATTTGATTTTTGTCTTTTTCAAGAACAAGCTACAAACTGTGTCTGAGGAGTTAAAGAATAAAACAGAATATGCAGAGCAGCTTCAGAGCATGGTACGTGTTTCACTCTTTTCTTATTGTTTGCAACATAAGTACAGTCCTGTAAAATAACTGCCCCATTAGGCCGATGCTGAAACCAGGCTTTGTGTACTGTTCATTTAAAGTCACAGGGAGGTTTTAGTTGTCCTGTCTTTGGTTTAAATGTCTGCACTAAAGCATTTCTGAGCTTGAAACATGCTCTACAATCTCCACACTAAATACTCTAATACTATACTACTACATGACTATAAACATAAGAAATATTAAGATGAAATATAGTTAAATTAGTGTGATGAGAACCTGACTGTCCTCAGTGCTCATGATCATCTTTACAAAAATATGTTTATAAGGTAAAAAAAAAAAGAAAAAACATTTAAATATCTTAAATAAATTCAAATATTGGTGGTTGAAGTGTTGGAGCTGAAATCAGTTGAAGTGATCATTAATAAAACAGGTGACCTGTGTTTGCTTCTCCTCCTTGCAGAGCGGTAAGGACTTGGTCCAGGAGGTGGCAAAGCTTCGTCGCTCTCTGGACGACGCGGAGGGAGTTAGCAGAGACACGAAAAAGGAATGGGCTGTCCTCCGCAGTCAAAACATCGCTCTGGAGGAGAGGACCGTAAGTGCACAGACAGTGTTGTTTGTTTCAAGTGATTTTTTGTTATTGGTGTATTAATGACTCCAAGACAAATATTACTATCTTTTTATTTTTATTTTAATCTTGTCATGTATTCCAGGTGACCCTGACTGCCAACCATGAGAGGATGGAGGCTGAGGTGAATAGCCTGCGCTTCCAGCTTGAGACTGAGAAGTCACGCTACAGAAAGATGCAGAGCGATCTCCAGAAAGAGCTAAACGTTGCTTTTGATGAGAACACCAAGCTCACAACTCTGCTAGATGGCAAAGTCCCAAAAAGTAGGTTTTCACTCAATGCTTACATAATGTGACTATTAGCAAGGGTCTGTGCATATGAGAGTTGTAAAGTTGTTACGTTCTGTCTCCAGATCTGATAGACAGCGTTGAACTCGAGAGAACGCTGGCCAAGCTGAATAAAGAGCTGGCAGCATCTCGTGAAGCAGAGGCAGCTCAGCTGGAGAAGCTGGCTTCATTCCAGACTCTTCCAGAGAAGGTGGACAACTTGATGAAGCAGGTAGGTCTTCCAAACATGCACCGAAGATCTCACACACAGAGAAAGGCAGTACATCACAGTCAGATGACATTTCTGTGCTTCAGGTTTGTGAGTTGACCGAGGAGCTGGGTGCTGTTCAGACTCAGAGGGACAGCCTGCTTGCAGCCCAGGTTCAATGTCAGCAAGAGGCTCAGCAGCTCAGAGACTCCCTGCAGACGTCTCAGGATGAAATTCTGAATATCCAAGCAGGCCTTAGCGCCGCTGCTCTGAGAGAGGAGGAGCTGAGCCGTCAGTGTGCTGATGTAACACAGCACTCTGATGCTGAGAGGTGTCAGCTGATGGCTACCACTCAAGAGACGACCGCAAAAGTAAGCTACAAAATATTCACGTCAATGCTCAGATGAAGCTGGTGGTGTTGTTAACAAATCACATAAAGAGGCAAAAAGAAAGGATGTGTGTCTGGAGAGTGAAAGTGAGCTTGGGGATTTTATTACTGGATACTACTGCATTCTTTTTGAAAATGTGTCGCGACGTTGCTTGTAATGACGCCGTGGTTCTTTCTTCTCAGCTCGAGGAGAGCGAGCAGCACAGAGCGTCGCTGGAAGAGAAACTGAAAGAGACGCAGCAGCTGATAAAGGATTTGGAAGAGAAGCTTGGTGACAGTGAAGTTTCCAGAGCCACAGAGGAAGAGATCAGCAAAGAACTTCAAGAGCAAGTATGTTTTTGATCATACCTTCTTTTTTTATCTTAAGTTGATTACTTATTGTGACCTGTCAAGAACCTTCAGTTTGATTCAAATGATCTTGTCTGTTTATTCCACTGTGGCTCCTGAACTGAAAACGGTGGATAAATGAAGTAGTAACACCATAAATGAACTTCTTTCATCTCTGTGGACATTTTGTAGGTGAACCAGCTGACCGAAGAGCTGCAGTGTGTGCGAGCAGAGAAAGACGCTCTCCTGTCTGAGCTGAATGCTGACACTCAGGCTTCTGCAGAGGAGATGGAGAAGCTGCATATTGCAGTTACAGCAGAGAGAGACCAGCTCAGCCTCACCTTACAGCAAAATGCAGAGATGGTGTGTGACTTTGCTTTTTCCACTTCAGCTTAGTCGCCTTTGACTTTATATTTGATTGATTGACACTGTGTTCCCTTTTTCCAGGCTGCAGAGACACAAGTTCTTTTACAGAACCTTCAGGACGAGCTACAAGAGCAGAAGCAAAAGAACTTAGATCTGGAGAAGCTCCGAGAGCAGAAGGAATCAGACTTGACAAGCAGTGCTCAGAGTTGTGCAGATGAAGTGGAGAAGCTGCTGTCTACTGTGGCTTCTCTCAGTGCAGAGAGAGACCAGCTCAAGATGGACATGCAAGAAAATGTGGAGATGGTCAGTTATCATGCAAGTGCGATGTCAGCTTTTTGTCTCTGTATGTATTAGCCAAACTCATTTCTTTATTTAAAATCAACCAGATGATTGAGAACCAAGAGGAGCTGAGGACAGCCCTGGAGAAGAATCGTGAGCAGAAGGACAGAATCAAACGGCTGGAGGCGGCACAAGCATCCCAACAGGACAGTTCTCACAGTGAGCTGAGTGCACAGATGGAGGAGCTACAGACACATGTAAGTGGAAGACTAGGTGCTGTGTTTTTGTTTTGTTTTTTTCTCAGGTCAGCTTTAAGGTGTTAATTGGATAATTCGAAATCAACTGTAGCATTCATACAAAATGAGATTTTAGTCTTTTTTTTAACACATACAGCATATTTGTTCTCACCTTTAAATACTTGACATTTGTTCATAGAATTATGGCAGCTATTGACCTGCTATGGGTTCAGACGTTGAGGTTACTGTTCTCTATGAAAAGTTGGGGTGGTACAAGGCTTGGATGGACAAAAAAAATGTTAAACACCTAGTTCCACCACTCTGTGGCTTTAAAAAAAAAAACATCTGAGTACGTATTTAAGCATAAATGTAACTTCAGTCTTTGTGGGTTGATTGCACTGTTTAAATTCTTCTGATACTTGGGTCAATAACATTTCCAGCAGTTCCTGACAGTGCTCAGATTTATTCTTATTTATTTGATTATTTATTATTGTATGTACCTTTAAGAGTCCAGAATTAATATTGTTGGAATGGCATTAAATTATAACTTAATGACAAGTTACTTCAATTTATATATAAATTAATATTAATTTATAAGTACATTATAATGCTATTTAAACATGATGATGATGTGGACCC
>JAUBNQ010000016.1:2325620-2335981 GCA_032353495.1 Ctenopoma kingsleyae
CCCCTGTGAAAAATGTCCACATTGTGCCCAATTAGCCATTTTCCATCCCCGGTGTCATGTGACTGGTTAGTGTTACAGGGTCTCAGGTGTGAATGAGGAGTCTAAAGGTGAGGCCGGTTCAACCCTCCCACACCAGCAGGATTCAATCTGTCAGTGCAACAAGTAAACACAAACCAGCTGCCCCTCAAGCGCTCAAGTGGAGCTGTTCAGAGTGTGATACATAGTGTTAGCCCCACACAGCACTATTTAACCAGCTCTAATTGTCTTACAGCAGTTAGCTGATGAAGCATGTTAGGAAGCCAATTAAAATGTCCTCAAAGCTGGACGCAGCCTGATCTGCTGCTATGTTACTTTAGGCCTCTTTCACACATCACTGAGGTAAATGACTTCTGCCACCTAATGTGTCCTTCAAAGCAAAGACACAACAACTACAAGAGATCATCTCTGGTTGCTGCACTGCTCAGTATTGTCAAACGACACAAATCAAGAACGCAGTGCCAAGAATACGCCTAAGCAAAAACAAGTGAACATAGTGATTTTTCACCCCCCAACCCGTGTTGTACCCTCCTTCGCTGGTCTCTTCATAAGTGCTGTCCACGCCCTGGCTGGCAGTGAAGTAGATGGAGCTAGAGCTGGTGGAGTCCGTGCGTTCTCTGTGAACAATGTGTCGTCGTCGACGCACTCGCTGACTGTCCTCAACTCCTTTTCTGAAGGTGGAGGAGAAGAAACACTCAGTCAAACAATTGTGACAACCCTGGTGTGAAGAGACAGCCCCACTTGGAAGGGTCTGTGATGTTTTCTCTGCAATTTTAAAAAACTGGAAATCACAGGAGGAGGGCACTTGGTTTAAAGTACAACCACTGTGGACATGAAGAGTGTTTTGTCCACACAATGTGATTTAGTTCTGATGGACTTAAAATACACTAATTGCACTATTTTCTAAGAAGCTTCAGCTCAGCACTCACTTGACATCCTGGATGATCTGCAGGGCAATGTCCTGCAGGCCGCCCCTCAACTCAGCCACCTCTGAGCGCAGAGAGGCCACGCAGGTCAGCACCTGGTCCAGCTGGTTCCTAAGCTCCAGCTGTTGTTCTGGGGACAGGCCCTGCACTACTGCCTCCACTGCTGCCAGGGCCTGCTGCTGGGCCTCCTCCTCTGAAGGAGACAAAAACATGTTACACATGTGGGTTTGAACTTTTTGTAATTTAGTTAATCTTGTACCTCTAAACGTAGCTCCATCACCATCCTAACATGAACATCCACCCATTTGTCTATTTTCTCCTGCTTTTAGCAGCAGACAAATAAAGGTAACCTGCAGCATGTGCTTTGAGATCTGATGGGATATATAATCCCCCCCAGCATATGCTGGATTGTCCCAGGTCTCCAGGCTCACCCAAGGCAAAGTGGACCCAAATGATTAACAAAAACAGTAAGCAACAACTCTGGTAAAAAGTTACTTCATTTAGACTACAAAGACCGGGGCTATGCAGTGTTTACAGTCTTGCACCATAATAGTTTTTGCAAAAATGCCCGGGTTTTAAATACACAAACAAATCAAGGATCATGAGATGAATTGTGCTTTAACTAGCAACACAATCTAACTCTGTCTGTACTGAGCTGCCAGTACCAGGCAGAGCTGTGTCAACCCACCCTGTGCATCCAGCGTCGCCCGCAGTAGCATTGCTCCATCCGCCTGGTCTAACAGACGAGGAGCTGGCCGAGTCTCCAATAACAGCCTTTGCGGTCTTCTCTTACTGATCTCTCTGTAAATTATGAAGGCAATCAAGCCCAAGCCGGCTGTAGCTCCGACTGCAAGTCCGATTAACCCGTTCCTCCCTAGCGGCACGTTCATGTCTCCACAATAGCTCAGCGTTAACGTCACTTACTTAGTTACGGCTGTCACTTTCATTTGTATCCTACCATTACTGCCTGTAGTGAACCTCAGGGTACCAGAGACACGTCTTCAGCTCCTCAACATAAATATAACGATGTTACTTCATAAAATAAAGTTAACACGGAGTAACGTTACGCTTATTAATCACGTTAGCCTAAGGTCTAACCTATCGCTGTTACTGCGTTGACTAGCTAATAACACACGGACTTTTTTTTAATAAGCTTGAAGCAAATGTTTAAATGTTCCTTCTGGACCTCGCGTAAATATTATTTTAAAGAAAAACGTCTCTGCTTATATTATTTCAAAGCGTCCAAACATTATTCGGCTAACAGCAATGATGCTGTGAAAATATATAACACAACGTAACGCTAGCTACATCGCATCAGCACCAACTACGTCAATGAGGCGAGCGCGTGGGAAAACAATTTCCGGTTTCAATTTACAAAATAAAACGTGTTTCCGACCCGTGTTTCCGCCAGGAATACAAAATATAAGCCCACAAAAGATAAAGCATTATAAAACATAAACGCACACATGAACGTCTGCATTATGGTATAATTACTAAATGGTATGTAAAATGATGATGAAAAGTCAATATTCTGATTCGTTAATCTAACATAGACGTAGTCTAATATTAGATTACTGTGAGATAATATAATTAGTAAAGTACCAGCTATGAAAAAAATACACTTATCAATACTCATTTACATATGTGTTTGGTTATAACAAAAATATATATGTATATATATATATATATATGTGTGTGTGTATATACATATATAAAATTACATGACTCTCCCGCTTTATTGATTATTTTCCCTTTGTTTGGGTGAAGGAACCTGTAATGCATGTTGGGAAGAATACATCATCCATAATGTTTGGTAGTTGATGGGGACATCTGTGTCTCCTGTGAACCTGACCCAGATACAGCGAGTGAGATGGACAATGGATGAAAATGAATCACTTTGTGTGTTTCTTTTTGCTGCCAGTGACAGATGCCAAGAATGTGACCAACAAAAAAGAACAATGATAACAACCTGCAGAGAGGAAAGAGACACGGTGCAAATACTACATACAAACAATTTTGTTACTAACTAATCATCTGCAGTTTTCTATGGAAAAGATGAAACTAATTTGAAACATATTTATTACAAAAATTAATACACTAATGTTTTAACTTATGGACACACTTAGATTCAACTACGGGCTTACAAATAACACAACAGTGTGTTAAACAGTGTGCAGTCGAATTAATATGTTGACCTTAACAATCAGAAGACTGGTATGTACAATAACTTTAAAAAAGGCATACCTTAGATTCAGTTTTCATTAAACACAGCCTTACAGTGGAATTTCTCCATATTAATAGAATCAAAGCATTGATTTTCCCTTTATTGAGCTGTCCATGACCCAATACTGACACTGAGTAGTGTAAATTAACTAATTCACAGCTCTTAGTTAACTTAAACAAAGGATGCAAATTATATTACCAAAAGAAATGCAGTCAGACCAGCTTATTAACAGGAACTTGGCTTCCACACAGGAAATGCTTCAGGCATAAGCGACCTGACCAGCTGCGTACATCACTATAAGCTTCAGAAAAGTCTTGCTTCATCTTTAGTATCATAATAATAATAGTTTAATACTAGTTTTGTCATTTATTCAAATGCTTCACTGCACTGATTTATTTCCTTTTTGGATTTGTTGTTATATAGTAAAATAAAGTGAATAGGAATGTTTTCAATGTGGTCATAACTGATACAGCACAAAATATCTAGTCTACTTAGTATAAATACACTTCTTAACATTTTCCCTCTTACTGTGTTAATCTTGAATGGTCTTTTTACTAGTGAGACTGAACATGTAATACATTAAGTGTGTTGAATTACAAAACAAAATCTATTTGTCTTACAATACGTACATCTTTCCTTCTTTGATGCACCAATGATAATGTCAATATCATTATTGTGAATTATTAAAACAGAATTTGGGATGCAACATAGTCCCAAAAAATAATTACAGAGCACAAACTTGTTCTTTTGTTGTATATTCTGTGAACATGGTCCATTTCTTACATGACAAAGGTAAAAAAAAAAAACTGAACTGAAATTGAAAAAAATGAGAGACAGAGAAAAAGCTAGATTAAAACAAATGAAACGAAAGAAACTTTTGCTGTTTCGTTTTTTACTGTGGCCTGGGGGCTTGTGTTGAGCAGACACATGACCCTGTGCTCGTGGACCTAGTTGGCTCGTGTCCGGCCTCCTTTGTGTTTTCTCCGCCTTCTCGAGTTTATAAAAGAGCAGAGCAGCGTCCCGTCACACGAGTTGTTGCTGTCGTAGCTGAGTGGATGCAGTATGGTGGAGCGAGGTTTCTGTGGTTCAGTCGCTCCTGTTATCCAGTCTCACTGTTCCTGAGCTTTGCGTTAGCTTATATACCTGGGTGCGCGGTGTACGGACGGTTTTCTGTGAAAATGAGCGAGGAGTGAGGAATCCAGGATGAGCCTACACGCAACAGGTAGGAGAAACAAGTGCAGCAGTGCACGCGACCAGCTCTCGTCTCCACAGTAACAACAATGTGGCGGTAAATAGTTGACGTCACTAATAAACTCAGAATACGTGTACAGTAGAACTGTGTGGCTCGCGCGTCTTCATCACCTTGAAGACTGCTGCTGCTGCTCGTGAGCCAACTTTGTGTTTTTTCTGAAGGGCGGGGAGGAATTTGCTTGGACCGGTTCCTCCACTGTTCATATGATACAACAGAACAGGGGACTGTAGCTGAAATTTTAGTCGGGCGTGTTTTCAGTAAAAAAAATAATCATTTCCCACCAACTTTTCAGACGTCCCGGACCCGGCGCAGGAATGTGCGTCCTCCCCGCCGCTGCCTGCTGATCATGTGCTCAACTCTGGAGCGGTGTTATTCCCTGGTAGGTGTTAATCCACAACACTGTGTCTGCTGTACAAGGTTTAATGTCTACACCAAGTGTTGCCTATACTGTTTTAATTCATACTCAGCTAGTAATGGGGTGTGTGAATTCAGACTTGGATAGTTAGTTATTGAATAAAATGTTAAATGTAAATATTGGCTATGACAATCTTATTTTCAGCTCTGTTGGCAATATGTGTGCATGGATATTAGAGGTTTTTTTTTCATGAACCCTGTGAATTTTGCGTTGTCTGTCTGCACAGGTGCTTTTGATCAACATGGCTGCCATTTGATCGTGTTCCCAGTGGAGGGACGAGACAGACTCTCCTCAGAGCTCAGCAAAGCAGAAGTGGTGGACTTCATAAATTACTTTCTTCGTCTGTACAAGTACGTGGAGCCAGACAGGCGTATGTGCATGTGAGAGGTGGGGGTACTGTAGGAGATGCACTGATGTTTTGGATTATATGGTCCACAGCAAGAAGCAGGATAAGGAGAGCCTGGCATCAGTGGTAGCTGATTTGAGGCACGCCTCCCTTCCTGAAACCAGGTTCATCGCTGAGACTCTGCTTCTGCTTGAGGTATTGACACGGTTCTATGTGGTGCTGCTGTGGACGCCGCCCTGGGCATTGTCATTTCCTCTGACTTAAGTTTGGACTGAGAAGAATGTTCCATCCTGAAGAAAGCGTTCTTTACTGAGGCTGAAAAGATAAGACTGGGACGGGTGGGGGGGGTGTCACATGGATGACTTGCTTACGTGGTTGGTTATTTAATAGAGAAGCCTCAGTGAAATGACATTAAATAAGCACCAGTATGTGGGGATCTTGCACTTTTGCAACCACAACGACTTAGAGTAAATACAACTTGTTATAGTTTTTGTGGTCATAGTTCTTGGCCTGCTCTCAGTGTGCATACCAGCATGTTTATATATTGCATTTTATTTTATAATTACAAACTGCAATGATGGGGGGGAAACAACCTCATAACTGCTGTTTTTCTTAATTTATGTGTGTGGTGGTCTATTGGTATTCTGAAATGTCAGATTTATTTTGAAGATTCAGGAGCAGTCAGTATCAGGGTGTCATGATGTCTCCTGTTAGTCAGTGTTTCTGTCAAATTGAAAGTATGAAAGAGTTTTACATATTCAATATTTAAATCTTATCAGGTAGGGGGAATCAAACAAATGCAGCAATATGCTACTGTTGCATTATGGGTAAGGTTGGATCTATGTTGTTGGTTCCCCTATTGAAGGGGATTAAATGTCGGTCACTGCAGCAGCATCAGCGATTTGGTGTTAATATGAAAATATTGGTTGCTTCTAATTTTACTGTTACCGTTGTTTTCTAGGAGCATAAGCGCACAGTCCACAGTGTGTACATAATTCAGCCCAAAAAGAAGGATGTTGCTAAGCTGTTGCTGAAACTACTAGCTCCACCAAAATCTCACACTGCCTCTTTCAAGGTGACTAAAGCAACATTGACCGATTTAACCCAGACTGGACTTGAGTAACGCTGATTTAATCTGTTGCAGAGAGTCTTTCTGAAGGAAATCTCTGAGCTCTCCAACTACATTGACAGAAGCCAGCTAACAGGGTCGCTAGGTGGCTACTTTGTTTACTGTCACCAGAGCTGGGTATCCTTCATTAAGGTAACCTATAACAAGAACATGGCATACTTCTGTTAGAAGCACAAATCTGTCTAGCAGCTAAGGCTGGTTTTATTTTGAAAGTTGGTAGTATAGAGTATAAATGATCACATTTATTAAAATCAAGCTAGGAGATACACAACAAATAGTTGTGGATTAAGTTGAGTAGTATATCATTTAAAACAATATACAAAACATACTTTGTTTGGATCTAGTTTCTGTGCTTGTTTGCATTGTCAGCTAGCTATGCTAACTAGTAGCCAACATCACAAAAGCAGCAGGGATTAACCAAAACATTTTGTTTTTTGTTACGGCTTTAAAGATTGTTTTTAAGTGTTTGCTTTCCTTCAAAGTCACTTAAACTAGCATAGGGAGCTCAATAAATCTGCTGTCAGTGAAACAAACAGAGCAAAACAAGTAGCTTTATATAGCAATTTATGAATATTCATCTTATATGATGGCTACACACCTACGCGTGTCAGGTACACTGATCTGATATGAGGCCCCTATAATTATCTGCCACATGTACTATTCTGAGCAGAAGGCAGCGTTGCTATTCAGTAAATAAATTGAATAAATCCAACAATTTTGACCTGCTCTATCTGTGAAAGGCACAACTGCATCTAATTCAATGCAAAAATTATGAAATCGTCTTATGATCAGGGTTTAACAGAGAGTAACATTGTGCTGCTGTCCTCAGTAGTGTGTGTGCGTGCTTGGGCGTACTCAGTTATTCATACTTATGTCTAAAGTAACCCACAAATACTCTATTTATCTGATGTACAATACTACAGGCAAAATATTTAATTTTATTATTGCCTCTTTGTGACAGTGTGCTCAGCTTACTCAGTCAGAAGAGGTTTTCATTTGTGAATCCATTCAAGCGGCCTGCATCTATTGTCTGTCACCCTGGTGAAGCTTGTGCAAATTCTGCGTGTAATCAGCTGACCTCATTAACAAGTGAAAGGAGTTCTGCTTTCCATTACATTATACATTCAGCCATGTTCCATGGGGGCATTTATCCATGACAACAGCATTCATAAACCATGGCAACTCTCTGCCTGTAGTAGAACTGTTTAGGGTGCAGCTACATTTAATCTGAGTCTGTTGGGCAATAGGGCAAAGGAGGGCGAAACGTCTGTGGAGCATTGATCAGAGCAACCGTATATTTAATCTATCATTAGCTTGCTTTACTTTAAGAATTGCAATTGAATATTAAAATATTTTGGCTTGTTATATACCTACCTAGAAGTACACCAACATAACTCCATCCAGGGGTAATGAAGCTCAACACAGTGTCAAAGAACCCCACCCCCAACGATTGTGTAGTTGCAGAGTGATGCAGACTCTGGGATAAATGCTCACACTTTTAAGATTTTTTTCAGATTTAACACACAACATAAATTGAACTTAACAGTGAAAAGCTGCAGCAGGAAATGTAGCAAACATGAACAGTGCTATGATCTTATGATGGTGTTTTTTAAAGTGCCTCTTACTCTGTGCTGCTTCCTGAAGGAGATGGACGCATTTGTCCAGGAGTTTCTGTCCGTGGTTCAGCGACTGCCGTCATGCATCTCCACCCTGCAAGTTCTGTCCAGACTGCCTCTGCCCACCACCTTCAGCGAGCTCCAACACTTCTGCTCCACCAACGAGGCCAAATTTCAACAGCTCAGTAGGTCAGATCACAACTCTTCTTCTTCTCCTTCTGTAGGCCAGCATGTGGTTCACTGGAACACCTAGCTTCAGTCACTGATTTGTAATGATTAGAAAATGCGAGATCTAAGTCTGGCCACAAGGTTATCACTTCCAAAGCAGTTTAACATTGTCAAAAAATACTCAGTTGTCTTTGGATAAATTTTTCTTTTATACATTCAACCTCTTCAAAGTGAAATTGGGGTGTGTGTGTGTTCTGTATATGTATGTTCCGGTGTGCAGGGAGCTGGGGCTGGATGAGCTGCTCAGACACTGTGAGAGTGTGGTGGAGAAGCTGCGTCACCCTGAGATGGAGCCGTGTTACCAGGCAATGGCCGGTACTGCCCTCTTCACCCACACTGCCTTCGACATGCTCCAGAACTACAGCAGGTACTGCACACTGCTCAGTCACACGAGAGTTTGGCTGCAATATTAATCCTCTGTAGTACAGTAAGGCTACTCATGCATACCGTACAGAAGTGTTGCACAAGAGCTGTTTCACAGTGCAAACATGTGAAACATGACTAATGAGTTTTTTTTGTAGGCTGAACTGTGTTAATCTACAGAAAACTTTTATACTTTTGTCTCAAATCACTATGCTTCACATTTAGTACATTTACAGCAAGAAACCAGAGAGAAAAGAAACCAGCAACAGTAGTTTAGAATGAAAATGAGGATTATCACATTAACTATTGAAGGCTTGGCGTGTTTGCATTTTCCAGGATAACTGCAGCTGTGGAAAAGGTGGAGCTGTTGTGGCACCAGGCCTTTTCTAAGGCTCGTCTGCAGCTGCAGGTGTTCCAGCTCCGGGAGGATGCACTGCAGGTGAATCAACTGACAAGTGTTTTGACTGATTTATAACTGATTTATCCTTGAAGTAACCTTCAGTCTTCCATCTTGTACAGTTTGAAATTGACCAGTTGTCTGTGAAGCCTCATTGCAGCTTACATGTCAGAGAGGAAATGAATGAAAAACCTTCAGGCATGATCATTACGATGGTCTTTTATTTTGCCGTGCAGTGTTGGAATTTTAACACTGCAGTACTTATTCTGAATGTTGCATGATGGCTGCATCAGTAGTATCAACAGTTTGACCTTTTTAAACGTCTCACTACTCCATCTCCATCCATACTCATCTCGATGAACTGAACGTGTTTGCTCGTGCTTACAGATCACAGAGCAGATGGAAACGCTTCTTCAAGAGAAGCTCCAGCCTTACAAAATGGAGATCGCCAAGAGTGCTGCGAAGGCGGTGGTGCTGGTGTCCCAATTTGAGACGTCCATTCACACTCCTGCGATGGTAGTCAACATGTTAAGTTTCATTACTTTGTGCAGTGTGTAGATAATTTTCTTTGTATTTGAGACGTGGTGTAAATGTAGCTGGTGGTTACCTGGAAAATTGTCTCCCTTGCCTGCAATTTACCAGGCACTTGTTCGCTGCGCTGAAGATGTGATCCACACGTTGGCTGAGACCCTGCCGTTTGACAGTCACAGCAGAGAGCACTGGGTGCTGGATCTAGAGAGGCTGAAGGAGAAACTCCACTCGACCGTGCACTTCACTCTCCAAACCCTCAGAGCAGTTTTTCACTACCATCAGTACTACAACAAGGCAAGTGCTTTGCTGTAGTCTGAGAATGTGTGATCAGTACTGTAAGAACTGTGCATCCTGAAGCTACTTTTCTCCTTGCAGGTCAACCAATGGTACACTCTAGTCCTCTGTGAGAATTTCCTTCAGGAGCTGCTGTCAGGTGTTAATGCAGACAGTGTTCCAACACAGCGGCAGTGGAGGAACTGGGGACCCATTCCTGCATGGAGGCACAAACTGTTAGCTTTCCTGAAGAAGAACCCTCCTCCGAGTGTGGAAGAGCTGCTTCATCTGAGTCATCTGTCTAGTGTCATCCCAGATGATGAAGTCCAGGAGGCTGGCAAGCATATGTCTCAGCGGTGAGTTTGAGATAAGAGATTGTAAAGAGAAGCCTAATTAACACTATTGTTCATTCAGGTATGTGGAACATTAGAACATGTGACGATCATTATAAACTGAAAGAATTATAGTAATTTGCTTCACTATAAATCACTAAATCAGGTGTGGAACAAAGTAGCACCAACAGTGCTGCTTTCCACACAAATATTATTTAAAACTGAAATACAGCATTGCTCATGTTTCTGTATTCAACAGATGTATGACTCTGAGGAAACTTGTGATGTCATCA
>JAUBNQ010000016.1:2384104-2405235 GCA_032353495.1 Ctenopoma kingsleyae
CTTCCTCTCCCCTCTCTGTAGGTAGGAACCAGATCTTGTTGAGCCTGTGCCCACAGGTTTTTGGCATGTATGTGATTAAACTGGCTGTGGCCATGGTGCTGGCTGGCGGGGTGCAGAGAATAGATTCTTCTGGGACCAAAATCAGGGGTATGTCTCTTTTTACTTTGTTTAAATGAAGCAGCTAAAAAAAAAGAACACCTATATCTCAATGTGTTTGACAAAAATGGTAATAGCTTTCATTTTTCAAATATATCTTGTTCTATAACCTCCAAGTCAGTTTACATATGTACTTTGCTCTTTTTTTGTCTACAAAAGTGTTGGTAAAATGATTCTTTTAACCACTGAACATTACTGTTCTATCATACAAATACAGAAGTCTGACCTTTTCACTTTTACACTGTTAATTTTAAATAGATAAAATTGTTATTTTAGTCCATCAACCTACACTCACTGTAGTGTCCCAAGAGAGGCGCATATTAAATAAGACCCATTCTCACGAGGTTCATGTGTCCAAGATATAGAGACTGTGACAAATGTGTTGGTTGTTGTCTCTGTGAGGTGCCGTCTCACTGTGGAGTTAATCTTGTCCTCCCTAGGTGAGTGTCATATGTTGCTGGTCGGTGATCCCGGCACGGGGAAGTCTCAGTTTCTTAAGTATACAGCTAAGATCATGCCTCGCTCTGTACTCACAGCTGGAATTGGTTCAACAAGCGCAGGTAGGCCCTGTTCCCTGTCACCTCTCAGGGTACAGGAGCTGTACTCATTTGAACCATTTAGTAGGAGTTTTTCCTAACACTGCATGGACAGAATCTACTGACACAATGTAATTTGTTGAAGGACTGACAGTAGCAGCAGTGAAAGATGGAGGCGATTGGCACCTGGAGGCAGGAGCCCTGGTTCTGTCAGATGGTGGTTTGTGCTGCATTGATGAATTCAACTGCATCAAGGAACACGACCGCATCAGTATCCACGAAGCTATGGAGCAACAGTCTATTAGTGTGGCCAAAGCTGGGTAAGACGCTCACGCATACACACCCGTGTGCTTACAGAATTCTAGTCCAAGCAAATAATACAATACTGCTACTGACAATAGTTGTTATCGTTTTTTATTTTATTGTCTGTCCAATCTTCCTCAGCACAGAAATAAGTTGGTAATACTGAAAAACGGAGTACTGGCAAATCATGTTTTTAAACATGACCCACATTTTCTGTAAAATATGTTTGTTGGCTAGCAAAGTAAAGATGGGTAGCAACACTCACTCTTCTATTTATTTAGTTTTATTTTGTTCTCTACATCCTCTCCCGTCTATAGTATGGTGTGTAAACTGAACACGCGGACCACCATCCTGGCAGCCACCAACCCTAAAGGCCAGTACGATCCCAACGAGCCGCTGTCTGTGAACGTAGCTCTAGCCAGCCCTTTGCTTAGTCGCTTTGACCTGGTTCTGGTTCTGCTGGACACCAGAAACCCAGAGTGGGACCGCATCATCTCCACTTTTATTCTGGAGGACAGAGGTAGAGGTTATGTTTTTAAGTCGGGAAATAAAAGAAATATCTCTGTCAATGAATTTAGATTATATGGTGTTTCAGAATGGTGTCCTCCATCAAGGGGGGTGCTTCTCTTTATGTAAATGTAATTCACGATGAACGCGCTGAACTGTCAGTCCTCTGTTGTGCTTTCAGGCCTGCCTGCTGACTCCTCCAGCCTGTGGTCCATAGAGAAGATGAAGGCTTATTTCACTGTGATCAAGCGCTTGCAGCCGCAGGTGTCTGAGGAGGCCAACACCATCTTGACACGTTACTACCAGCTGCAGAGACAGAGCGATGGTCGCAATGCAGCCCGCACCACCATCCGCATGCTGGAGAGTCTGAGCAGACTTGCTGAAGGTGAGGATGGACTTGTGGCTAATATCGATTTATCAAATATTTTAATATCCGTGTCAATGTCACAAAGCAACAAAACTGTGCCCCTCACGCAGAACTGTTTTAACCTCACAGCTCACGCCAGGCTCATGTACAGAGAGACGGTGACCATAGAGGATGCTGTCATGGCCGTCTCTGTGATGGAATGCTCCATGCAGGTAAGAAGAAGACAACACTTTGACCATGTCCATGTCTTTCAACATAACAGTGCAGCAGTAACTATACGATGCACTCTGTCTCTAGGGCGGGGCTTTGCTGGCAAATGTAAATGCATTACTCACATCATTCCCTGCTGACCCCGGTCAGCAGTATCAAACTCAGTGTCAGATACTGCTGGAGGGGCTGAACCTGCCGCTGCTCTTTCAAAAGGAGCTGGATCGACTGGTCAGGTGAGTGTCTGACTGCATTTGCTGAGCGTCAGTTACATTATGCATTATGCTTAATGCTTAACTTAATGTGGCTTTTTATTCAAGAAAAGATAACACAGGAAATGCCATCAAACTCTGTCGTACAAAAATGATTGTATGACATATAAAAGACCTAAAATTGTTACAGTAGGTGTTATTTTACTGTGATGAACATGCACAGTATATTGCTGTTGATCTTTTCACAGAAAACAATGGAAACCTATTTATTTCTGAACTTTGTGTTTGTGTGCTGTCATAAGTCACTTTTGAATTCCTTGGCACAGATTTGTGCACAGATTGGGGTTCTGAAAGATTTAAACATCACAACAAAAGAATAAGTGTGCATTCTCTTCATTCACTAGGGTGAAGAGCAGAACATCAAATCCACCAACCAGTTACCATCAGCAACTCAGAGACACAAGCTCCATCGATGAAACGCTTCCCCGTGAAAACACCAGTAGCCGTAAGGGTGACATCACTGTGGAAAGCGGCTTGGGCTGGTTCCACTCCATCACGTCATCAGTGTCATCAGATGACATGACCTCACCCATAATTACATCGACCCAAGACAACCAAACTGGACAAAGTCCAAATTCTAGTCGGTCAGAAACGTCTTCAGTAGTCAAACAGCCAAACTGTCAAACTGAGGAGGACATTGTCAGTAACAGTGGCTTGAAATCAAACAATGATGCCATTTCAGATCCTTCTGGAACAGTTCCTGGTGCTTCACAGGAAAACAGAAAAAGTGAGACGGTTGAAAACATACAAGAAAAAAGCTCTGTAACGGAAAAGGAGAAAAAGCAGTCAGAGAGACAGAAACCTCCAGAGTCACTGGAGTTTGTTTTTCAGAAGGTTTCTAAGAATCTGAGAGACAGAAGAGTCAGGGAGCTGGAGCTGAAAAATCAGCAGTGTGACGGAGGAGAAGGACATAGAAAGAGGGTGGTGTCAGGAGGTGGTACGAGTAAAAATATGACCGTTTTGGATATTACTTCAGATTCCAGCACACTATCATCTGATAAAACCTGCCCCTCAATCAGTCTAGTTCAGGATAATCTGTCCACTGGTAAACAAAGTAGATCTGAGTCAGAAGACAGAGGACAACAGACTGGGACCAAGAACATTAGCACTGTGCTGAGGGAGAAGATGGCAGCTGACGCTAAGACAGACTTACATGCAAAGTTGTCAGGCTTTACATTCAAACCAAGAAAGATGAAACCTTCAGTCCACAACTTTAGTGGCGGCTCAGATGTCAGTGGAGAATCCCATAGAGATCTCAACACTAACTCAGAAAGCAGGGAAAGTCGACAGAAGCTGGTCAGTCACGATGTGTCGACCGGCTCACTGACAGGCACGGAGAGGAATGAAAAAAAGAACACACAGAACCAGTGCGTAAATCGTTCAGAGGGTGGAAGCAGGAGAAAACACGTAAACTGTGTCAGTGAGGTGGGAGACGGGAGGTGTGAAGCCAGCATTTTTTCCACATCGCAAGAGCTGGAAAAGGATGAGGACAAATCAGCACAAAGAAAAAGTGTAGGTAGAATAAAGCAGAGTGACGATACAGAAGATAAGGGTCAACAACCAGCCAGAGTCGGTGTGGGTGATGACACTTTGATCAACAATCCAGAACCATCCAAATCAGTGCACAGCAAGTCCACTGTGGCCTCCTCAACTCTGGCTAAGCTCTCACGATTCACATTCACCTGCACAACTGAACCCACGACTCGAAGTGAAGTGGAAAAAAGTGCATTTAAAACAGCTGATGCGGAGTGCTCGAGAGCTAATTCTAAAGTCAAGAGGACTCTAATCGATAAAGTAAAGGGCGCGTTACCCACCCCAGCCACTGAGCTCACACCAGGACAGGAACATGACCATAGGACGGAGTCGCCAAATAAAAGAGGGGGCTCAGCAGAGAGGACGGAGTCTACTCATCCTACGAAGCACAGCAGCAGTGTGAACGTGGTGAATGATGGTCCTTTTGACTATCAAAGTACTCTCAATTTGAAGAAGAGAAAGTGTTTTGAGCTGGGCCCTCCTCCGAGTAGCAGTGGTGGTTTCAAGGGCCCGTTCTCAGGACTGTCCCTGTTTGACTCCTTTGAGCTAAGTAATGATGTTCTTGACACTGACTGGGATCAAGAGGTTTCAAAGAAAGCTAAAGTTTGAAATCCTAGTATACCACCACTATATGTGAATAAAGAATGATACCACAAATCAACTCTGGATACCTTCTACAGCCTGAATGTAAACCTGTTTAATTCATAAAGAGGTGTAGTTCACATCCCCTCAGCTGCAGCTGGACTAGTTGTATAACTAAGTCACATGATGTCAAGAGCCAACACTCTCAACACCACTCTCCTGATGGGGGTCATGAGGGGGGTTTGAAAGCTCAGAAAAAGCTACTATATGGATCTTGGAGTTAAAATAATATTGAGATACACTGTGATTCCACCTAAATTCTACTCTATAACGCAGAATAAAGATTTTGTACAGTAAATGAATGGAGCCAAAATAGTTCCTCTTTTTCTAGAAAGTTCACTTTTTGTGAGATGCGATTTCAAAATGACGGGGATCTTCCAGGATGTCTGAAGCAGTTTCTGTTCTTAGCAGTCCATGACAGGGTGGGTCTCCTGGGTAACTGTTTCCACAGTATCATCGAAAAAACCCCCCCAATATCATTATTATGCTGTAATGGTTTGAATGTCGCGAGGACAAGAGGATAAATGACAGCAATAAAATGTATCAATTTATTTAAAAGTCAGTGCTAAGAAACTGACAAATGATAAAAAAAACTTCTTCTCACCACACTCCAGTTTAATGAACCTGAAATCATGTTGGCCCGCCACCTTAGTGTATAAAATATAAATAAATGACTTCTTCAGCATGTTTCATTTGGCCTTGTGACTACATGTTGCACTTCGTTTTGTGAACCAAGACAGGAACGAGTTTCTGGATTTACTGTAGAAAACCGATGCACACTACAGGGTCACAGTCAGCTGTGATGTGCACTTGCTGAAGCAGGACACTTCTGGTCCATGCCTGGACGTTGTGAGACAATGGGTCACAGCAATTCACTAATCATCACAGAGACACAGATTTTGTCTCTCTTGATATAGAAGGAGCACAGGAGGGTGTAATGTTAGCATACTCTGCAAAGTCTCCATCAGGGAGCCCACAGTCCCCAGATGGAAAAACTATACCTAGAGGATGCTCTGTTTGGCTCTGTGTGTGTGTAATGCTTATTCTGATGACACTGAACTACAGTGCCTCTACACTACAGCTACAGATGTGGACAATATTGTTAAAAATTGTACTCTTCCATTAAAGACAGAAAAACCCACAGTGGTCACTGAAGCAGTCAAGCAATTTCTGTAACTCTGCACCTGTCGACAGGTATTTTGACCCACTCTTTGTAAGCAAAATGCTCCAGCTGTCTCAGGTTTGAGGGGTGCCTTCTGCAGACTGCATGTTTCAGCTCTTTCCACAGCTGTCCAACAGGATTTATTAGGCGAGTGAGTATTTTGACCATATAATTTTTATGTATATATTCCAACGTTGTATAAACTTGAATGCTTATTGAATTTAAGCATATCAGGTAATGTGTATTTGTGTAATGAGGGAGGATGTGGCCTAAGAAAATCAACACCCTACACCCAACCAGGAACCCATTATCCTCCGGTGCTATCATATTCCAGAACTGCAACATGCCTGGAGTGCCCAGAAGTTCAAGGTGTTCAGTGCTCAGAGACATGGCCGAGGTTAGGAAGGCCGAAACCCGACCACCACAGAACAAGATACAAGTTGAAACATCAAGACTGGGCCAAGAAATATCTAAAGACAGGTTTTTCAAAGGTTTTATGGATTGATGAGATGAGAGTGACTCACTGACCAAATGGATGGGCCTGTGGCTGGATCAGTAACCGGCACAGAGCTCCTCTTTGACTCAGACGTCAGCACGGTGGAGGTGGAGTACCGTATGGGCTGGTATTATTAAAGATGAGCTAGTTAGACTCAAAATCAACTCCCAAACCTACTGACAGTTTTTATAAGACAGATTCTTCAAGCAGTGATACAGGAAAAAGCCTGCATCTTTCAAGAAGACCATTATTTTTATACAGGACAATCCTCCATCACATGCATCTAAGTACTCCACTGCGTGGTGAGTAATGCATTTACATTTGCCTACGACATGGTCCCCTTCCTCATCTGACCTAAACCCTTCTTAAATGGGGAAGGAAAACAGTAAATCACTGAACAGTGTCTGGGAGGCTGTGGTTCCTGCTTCACAAAAAGGAGGCATATGACTGTCATTGAAAAGAAGGGCAGCTATACTGATCCCTGATTTCTCTTTACTTTTTTTGTAATGTTAGAAATGTTCATTTGTCAATTTTGAGTTCTTTATTATTCTCACTTTAACAGATGAAAATATACAGGTGAGATGGGAAAACTTTAGTCTTTTATTTAGTTGCTTAATGATTGTGCACATGGTGTAGATCAAGGCTCACAGAAGGACACTTCAGAATAGTCCAATGTTTTGTTCTTTGCCATTCTTGGGTGTTTTGTGCTGTGTGTTTGGGGTCATTATTCTGGTGGAGGACCCATGACCTGTTACTGAGAGCAAGCTTTCTGAAACTGGGCAGCACATTTTGCTCCAGCATGCCTTGATAATCTTGACATTTCATTTTACCCTGCACAGATTCAAGACACCCTGTGCCAGATGCAGCACAGCAGCCCCAGAACATAACCAAGCCTCCTCCCGCTCCATTTTTGTCTCACCTGTCCAAAGGACACTCTCCCTAAGTTTTGTGGCTTGTCAAAATACATTCTGGCAAATTCCAATCTCGCTTTTTTATGGTAAGTAAGTCGTCTTCCATTAAGTCCACTTGGCATAAACAGTGACAGATGGTGTGATCTGACACTGGAGTTCACCTCTAATTTCTTTGGAAGTTGTTTTGGGTTCTTTGGTTATTATTCATGTTATCTGTCTCTTCAATTTGTCAGCAATTTTCCTCTTGCATTGTCAATCTTTTCTAGGGGTACCATGATTAACTTTTTTTAAATGAGTCTGTTGAACCACAAGTGAAAATCATTGTCTGATTTTCATTAGTTAATTTATTTTAATTTAATGGGGTAGGGTACCAACAATTTTGTCCACATCTGTTTAATGTAAATTCAGTTACAAATTAGGAATTAGATTTACTGTACATTGGAGTGAAATTTGTTTGTGGTAAAACCATTTTACTGCACATTTAAGCATGCAGCACTGTGTGCTGAAACCAGGAGATCTAATTCTGTTCAATAGACATAAGCGTAAAACTACAAATCTTTCATTTTTATTTGAAGCTCTCATGATGAGCGGGCAGAGGCGAGCTACAATATTTAACATTAGTGAATCAAGCAGTAGCTTGTAGCTGCTCTACCCAGGTCCTCTGTATTAGTCTTTTGAAATGACAATAAATATGAAGAACTAAAAATACCTGTCAAGCAGGAATAATTTACCTTCTCTGATTGTCTGAAAGTTGAGTCATGGCAACTGGACTTCTTGTGGATGCAGAATGAAACGTCTCTACCTTAAAAGAAAGAAGTCCAGTTGCCAACTGGACTCAACTTTCAGACAACTTCACCTGGATGACTGAGAATCTTCACAGACATACTTCTCTGATTGGTTAGAAGTGTGAGCCTCACTGAAAAGCTCTATAGAAATGAATGTCTCTGCACTGCTGCCAGTGCTTTCAATGAGTGTTGGTCACATACACCTTTGACAACACCTCTTCACATTAAGAGATGTTTTATAGTATATTTCTGCTAAGAATTGTTTTTGAAAATGTTGAAATGTTGAATAATATAATTTGATGTAGAATAGCTCTTTAATTAGTTGAAATTGTACGCACATTCATAAGATTTCTATATATTACATTTTGTTCCCCAAACATAAAACTTTTAAGAAACCAATATCATAATGTTATCTGCTGTTAACTACGGTAAGCTTCCTGAAATGGTCACAGAGTCAAAATGATACTGAATCAGTGCTTCTGCAACATGTAGAGAGCGCTTGTTGTAAGTGGGAATGTGGTTTTCCCTGTCTGAAACCTTTGATTGGTTTTATGCAGAAGATTTTGATCTAATTTACATTTAACGTATGGTCCGCTATTGTTACTGGTAATTAGATTCACTCCACTACCTTTAGTTACTAGTTACTTTACTTTAGATTCTTCATACTAATTTCAACTAATAAATACCGATTGATTGTGTTATTATGGATGAACCACCTGTCAGTAGAGAAAGTGGTTTAACCACCTTTACCAGCTGCAACATTAGTGATGTTTCTGGCTTTTAGTGGGTTACTTTTTTTTAAGTATTAGCACTTTTTTATATTATGTATTTATGTTTACTTTCTGATCACTTGTGTACAAGGGTTGAAAACAGTCCATCATACTACTACAGAGACGTCATTTATTAAAAGCTCGAAGAAAAAGGACAATATCTAATTTGTTACTGTAGTTACACAACACACATGTACAGCAGCACTCTGACAATCTGAAACTGCACTGAAACTCAATTTATGTCTCAACAGGTGGGACTGCAGGATCCGTCTGAAACTAAACATGTCTCTTCATCTCCCTTCAACAAAATGTCACTTGATCAGTTGGTTTGTTGAGACTGTACAATTCTGGGGGAAATGAGTCACTACTCCTCCTCTTACTGTCTCTCATCTTTGAAATCATCAGGTGGAACATCTCCACAATGTTGAGGATCACAGAGAACACAGACATCGCCATCATGAAGATAATGAAGATGGTTTTCTCTGTGGGACGACTTATGTAGCAGTCTACTGGTGACGGACAGGGGTAGTGGGGGTATGAAATCTTAATTGGCATGAATATGAAGCCGAAGATGTAGTACTGGCCTACGATGAACGCCACTTCAAGCAGGATCTTGAACAGCAGCTGTGTCATGTAGCTGCACAGCAGGGCACCCTTCAACTGCACTTTGCCACGTTCATTCGAATATATCGGAGCTTTCATGATGCCATCTTTACCAAGTTTCTGCTCCAGGCGTCTCCTCAACTTGTTCTCTTTACGAATCACCAGCAGGACGTGGCCCAGATAGATGAGTGTTGGTGTGGAGACAATGAGGATCTGGAGGACCCAGAGGCGCGTGTGGGATATAGGGAAGGATCGGTCATAGCAGGCGTTCTTGCATCCGGGGCTTTTAGTGTTACAGTTCATGTTTGCTTGTTCATCTCCCCATATTTTATCTATGCCAGCAGCCAGGATGAAGATTCTGAAGAGGAACAGAACAGCCATCCACACCTTCCCTACTACAGTAGAGTGGGACTGCACCTTGTCCAGTAAATCAGACAAGAAGGACCACTCCCCCATGATGAAAGCCTGTGACAGGGAAAACAAAGAAAGTGAATGAATACAAGCCTCATCTTCATCTTAAACATAAGACAACGTGGTGGTGATCCTAGAGTCTGCCCTTACAAAAAAGAAGTATACTTTAAGTTTATATTATTAAGTACACTTCAAGTATATTTCTCAAGTATACTTTACCTAGCAAGTGTACTTGTGTTAATGTACTTCTAGTATACTTGCAAGTATACTTTTTTTAATACTTCGTGGGACTAAATTGGCCCACTTTTTAGTATATAAAAATATACTTTAAGTATACTAAAAATTAATTTTTATATATACTTTTAGTTTACCATGAATGTACTAGTATACTTTCCAGTTTATAAGAGTATACTTACAATACACTATTTTGTATACCAAGTATAATACTACTTGTAGTATACTTTGAACTTACTTTTGATTGGATTATAGTTACTAGAATATAGTTAAAATATACATTTCATTTTCACATATAACAAATATTTCTCAAGTCACCAGACAGTTGTGTGAAAGTCACAACTATCAGAGCACTTCTTTTGCAGATAACTATGTCCATAGTTAAACCACCACAAGTATTTTTAATGTAAAAAAACTAAGTAATTGAGAGGGAAGGTCTATTAACTGCTCGCCTTTCTCACTTACGGTTTAAACAATTACATTTTTTGAATTAATGGTTTCACATAATTAATCTGTTCAAAAGGTAAAACACATGTTACACAACAATTTGTGACAAATTCACAATGAAATTTGTTTCATAGTTTCACAGTTAAATCACTGCTGGGTATTTCTTTGTACTTGTTAGTATACTTCAAGTATACAACATACTACATATTATACTACAAGTATAGGCTAAATTTATACCTTTCTGTATACTTGTCAGAATACTTCAAGTACTCTATACTCCAAGTATAATTAAGTATAAGTACAATAAGCCAAATTTACTTGTACTTCTGTGTATACTTGTCAGTATACTCCAGGTATCCGATGTGGCCCGGCAGTGAACCAAGGGTTAAGTGTACTGTACATGCAAAGATGGACCGAATATACTTATACTTTTTCTGTATACTTGTTAGTATACTTCAAGTATACTTAAGTATAAGTTGAAATATAGACTAAATGTACTTATACTTTTGTGTATACTTCTTACTGTACTTCAAATATACTTAAATGTAATTCTGTCTAGTATATCTATAAAAGTACATAAAAAGTAAACTAAACGCATACGTGCTTATTTTTAGTTTATAAAAAGTATACTAATAGTATACTTGAATATACTTCTTTTTCACAAGGGTGGGGAAGCCATTGAGGGTCCCCAGTAGCTAGTAAGAGCCTCACATAGGGAGTTTTTGGAGCAGGGATATTAGAATTGTGGATTTTAGCAGTAGCACTTTAGAATGTCCATCAAGTTCATTTTATGCTGACTGGACTCTAGAAGCCAGAACTTAGATTAAAGTACTCTGTTAATTTCTGATAAATACCTAGATACATATGCAGGTAGAGACACAGATAAAGATACAGATGTGGACTGAAAGATATGTTGATAGAGATGTAGCTCATAGATAGATGCATAAATGGAGATGTTGATTTGTAGGTAGAGACACTGATACATAGATAGACTGAAAGGTAGGTAAGTAGATAGATAGATAGATAGATATGAAGATTTATATGTGATTCATCATGTGCATTTGTTTAAAAATGTATTTTCATAATGCCACAAAAAAAAAATTTCTATAACATGACCAGCTGACACCAGCGGTAACATTAAAACTACTGGATTGTAGCTGCCGTATCTTTGTGCCAGATGGATACATTCGATTTCAGATCACATGAAGTCAATATGAGAATACCTCTAATTAAAAGCGCCTTCCTGAGGCATGTTATTAACATTTTATAACAGTACATCCCAGACTGATCGTGAATCAAAACCCCCATCCCTGAAGCCTCAGAAACATAATCAAAAAATCAATATTTTATTTTAATATAGTATTAATATTAATTGACACAGTAAAAGTTCCTACCTCAGTAGTGACCAGTGCCTTGTTCAGTTGGCCTTTGTGCTTTGACTGACGTTTCTCTCACTTCCCTCTTATATGCTTGCAGAATCATCATTCTTCCCATGTCTGGCTGACCTGCCCACACTCCCCCTCCTGACAACATGACTGTCACTCAGCGGACAGTTAAGTTGAGCAATGACAACTTAGCTACCCTGCTGCTGACAATAACTGACGCCACATCAGCTGTTCCCAAACAGATGAATAACTTTCACTCCCACAAAAGTGTCTGGTCACGTACCCCTGAGCAACGTGCGAAAGTTAAAGTTTCTCTCGAAGACCTCAGACAAGGTTCATTCAGACAAAGGGACAGAACTTGAAGGGCTCTGAAAGTTGCTTGTCAACTGGTTTGTGATGACTTGTTATGTCGCACGTAGTGTACCATTAAAACACAAAGGCAGCCACTGTCAGTTACAGCACCAGGGGTGGGTTCTGCTTTATCATCTGATCTTGAGGTTATGTCTAGAAGAGCGTACTTAACTCCAGGAAAGATATAAGACTAAATTTATGTCAAATGACCATAAAACAAACCTGAGGCAAGGTGACATTCCAGCATACAAAAAAGATTAAGAAATGTGGCCAAAAATATGCAGAGGGATGATTTTGCACTGCAATAGTGACACCAATAAAACACTGGAAACTAGTTTTAAGCTACATCAGGACTTAGTGAACAGAGCTTCATCAGTAATGGGTTTTTAAATGTAAATTTCCTGTAATGATATACATTTAGTTTCTCCTTTTGGTTTATCCCATGGGGGTCACCACAGGTTTTATGCCCCTCTTGATGCAACCGTGCAGGGTTATGGCCTATTGGGTGAACGTATTCACCGTCTTAGTTACTGCATCTAAAAAACTAGCTAACAGCATTGATGAGTCTGGGAAGTACAGCGGCCCTGAGAGGTCAGAGAGGTGAATAAAATAAATGCAAATTAAGCATATTGCTGTCTTTTTTTCCCCCCGGCCTGTCAGTAACACAAATGACACATGACAGTGTGTATGTGTAGCTGCGCTATCATCATTCACGGCCCTTTTATTTTATTTTATTTTTTATTTTAAGTTATTATGACAGACAAGGCCGAGGGACAGAGAAGAAGAAAAAAACAGAAGTTGGGGAGAAAGTCAACAGAAGGAGAGGGAGAGAGAAAAAAAAAGGAGGATAGAGAAAGACAAAACACAGATAATCTGCTTCATACTTGCTAACAGAAAGAGAGAACAAAAAAAGAAACAACAGCAGAGAAACTACAGCAACAACCAACATCTGTATGAATCACAGTAAATAATAAATGTTAAATATTATTGAACAGCACACAGAACTAATATTACAAGATATGTTTAGAAGCAACAGCCAATCAGTGTGTGTCTGTGAGCACCTGTTTGTACACCTGTGTGTGTGTGAGTGCGCTTGTGTTCATAAAGTTTCTCCATGTAAATGTTTAATAGTGTGTGTGGGGAACCACAGCCCCATCCCCCCAGGACATGAAGCACATGTGGAGGAGACAGTAGCAGAGAAGCCAGCTCATCCTCTCAGCCCCCGGCCCCAGACGGCGAACAAAGAACGGGGTGTGAAAAAGACCCCATGCTTCACGTCGCTCAAATGTGGTGTTGTTGTGGTGCATGTTGTTCTAAAGTGCTTTTAAAACAGGAGAAGGGCATGACGCTAACCACCCTCTGCCAACTAACAGCTGGTGTCAGCTCGGCCCCTCCCCAGAACCCTCAATGACTACGTGCGATTTAAAATTGAGAAGTGGGCACCGGCACCAGAGGTAAGTCTGAATGAACTGATCGCCCTCTGGACGCCATTCAGTGTTTCCACCCCCAAGGCCATGTGTCATGAGAGAGTAAGAAATGAGAATGTCTAAGTTGTGATGTATGATTGAGATACAGGTGGTCACAAGGGGACATGAGGCTATACCTAAGGGCCTAGGACTCCACAGATCCACAATGACACACTATCTACATATGAAGAAGACTTAGAACAATATTGAACTTTCTGAGGAATGATTAACCTTCCAAAATTAGTCCAAGACCACAGTCATGACACACAGAAACACAGAATTCCATTTAAAAACATCATACCTTCAGTTGAGCATGGAGGTGGCAGCGTGATGTTGTGGAGGTGCTTTGCTACTTCAGGGTCAGTTGACATGACATAATTGAGAAAAAACATGAATGCCACTCTTTAACAGAGACTCTTCTTTGCAGCTTCCATTGGCTGCCAGCAGACCACGCAAACATCGAGGAAATAGAACCCAACCTTCAACATTCACATGTACGAGAAAAAGGAACAAGCTTAAAGAAAAGGCAAGAGACTGAGACAACCTGGGGAATGAAAATCCAGATCCAAAATACCTTGGATGAGATGCTAACAGTGAAGAAATAGAGGTCGCAGGGGAGCCGATCATCCAGCGCTGTCTTATTTTGTTTTTCATAAGTTCACAGCAGTTGATAACCTTTAGCGTGAAAGGAACATATTTTATATTATTTACTATAATCAGTTATTGAGTCACTTCTGAATTATTTTACAGTAAAGGACGTTTATTTGACCTCAGGAGACCTTCCTTAAAACTAACATCATTCTAATACTCCTCACGTCTTTCTGCTCCCGTCTCATAAGTAACACTGGACAACATGTTGCAATTCAAATCTTCTTGATTCACATTTCTACACATTAATATGCCCCATACACAGGGCGTGTCTGTGAAATGAATGCTCAGCTGAATGTGTGACTGCTCTCTCTGTCAAAGTGGGAGGTAAGACAAAACATGATTTATAATGTGTATTAATGACAGAAAAATGTGGCGGTTAGGGTCATTGCGGCTCCTTTCATAGGAACTGAGAATGACGAAATCTTTTTTCATCAGACTCATCAAATTCATCACGGGTTGCAATGGGTGGGTTATGGGTGAAAGGAGAAGCTGTGTCTGAGTCAGTCAGAGGCCTCAGTCGTATTTAAGCCTCATCATGGGCAGTGGATCATGTCTTTCGTTGCCGGCACTCTGGCTCCTCTGTGATGGGCTCACGGCAAAGAGTTTCTAAAATCTGAAGCCTGACAGGCGAGTACATTTTTTGTTTGCCTTGAATCAAATCTTATTGTGTCACAGGACCTAGTTCAATTGTTGTGCAAGTCGATTTTGCCACCTCAGCATATGTTTAGTTGTAACTTCTCAGTAGATGATGATGTACTTGTAAAGCCATAGCTTTGAGATAGGTGAACTAATTATTCTGCTAAAAGTAAAAGTTTGGATTTTTAAAAGTTAAAAGTATAATACTTGAATCGTATGTCATACTAATAAAGTCTGCACTAGAATTATTCGTATTTCAAAGACAGTCTCAGTGGTCTTGGTCTTCTGAGAAGACACATCTTCTTAGACTTCTCTGAATGACTACACAACATATTACTGATCATGGTGAACAACGTGTTATATAAATGTATAAATTATAAGATGTTCAAGTTGCAAACAAAAGTTTGTTTTCCATTGCGTTGGTTTTGTCTGCTGTTGTCGTATTACCCGCGTTTCCCCTCCTCCACCAACCCGCAGCAGATGTTGCTCCATGCTTCTGTCCATTTTCATTTTGTCTTTTGAAAGTTGAAAACAACTAAAACACAAATATCACAAATATCATCTCACCTAGAGAACAGTATAGCAGGTAGAATGCATTCTTGTCTGTGATTAGCTATTTCTGCAGTGAGCATGTATGTGATTAATGTTGCGAGCGTCTCTTAAAGTTTATTCCTGGCCTTCACTGTAAGGAGGAGAAGGCTGCTTGATAGTGGTCAATACATAGTGATGCACAGTGGTAGAAAATTACATGAATACTTAAGTACTGATGATTCTGTGGTACTTACACTATAAAAAATGTGGGATAAAACATACACACTGAAAAACAGCCAACAGTGTTTCCATTTTATTTGACATTTTATAGTTCCTAATGCACAACCTTCATTTGTCATATGCTCTGTGGTAATACTTTTACTTAAGTAGAACATCTGATTACTTTTTCCTCCAGTACTCATTCATGGCATTTTTGTCCCACGTCAAGTTGGCACAGTAACAGATTTTTGTCCTAATTTTTCAGTAATTACTAGAAATTGCTCTTTGTCATTTTTGTCACCTGAGGAAAATGAGTTCACAATAAATATTTCTTCCCTTTAAAAGTTGAATTTCACAGATGTGTAGCTCCAACATTTGCTTTTTTATTGACACTAACTAAACTGTCAGTTTTTGAGGAGAAGGAAATTCTATCAAATAAGGCTATGAAGTTGTTTTCTTCTCGCATTTGTACATGAATTAAACTTGACGAGGCCTGAGCATTTTAGATTTCTGCAAAAACCTTATTTATGATTCACATGAATAGAGAAACCAGCTTCTTAGTGGAGCACCCGTACTTTGAAAGTCAAGGCACTTCAACTTGAAAATAGTCTTCTCCTTGTAAGTCGCTTTGGATAAAAGCATCTGCCAAGTAAAGTAAAGTAAAATAGAATTTCAAGTGGTATTTCTATTTGTAGTGTAGTACATTTTAGTAGTTGCAGTTTTAATTGAGTATGGCTCTTTAGTTTTACTGCTTGAGTTGAGTACCTATTGCATTTGTCTTCTACTAGTGAGGACACAACTCTAAGTTTGACACCTGTGTGTATGTGTGTGTGTGTCTCCTCCTCTTGTAGACATTAGTTTCCAGCCATGGGTGACTGGTCTTACTTGTCCTCACTGCTAGACAAGGTCCAGTCTCACTCCACAGTTGTGGGGAAGATCTGGATGAGCGTCCTCTTCCTGTTCAGGATCTTCGTCCTGGGTGCCGCTGCGGACAAAGTGTGGGGAGACGAAGTGTCCGAGTTCTACTGCGACACCCTGGAACCAGGATGCGTACACACCTGCTACAACTGGATGTTCCCAATATCCTACATTCATTACTGGGTCCTACAGATCACCTTTGTGTCAACACCCACCTTGGTCTACCTGGGCCATGCTGTCCACATCATCCACAAAGAGAAGCGGATGTTGGAGAAGCTGCAGGACTTACCTGATGGAAATCCACTGAAGAAACGCAAGTACACGGATGACAGAGGGAAGGTGAAGATTAAGGGCATCCTGTTTTGCACTTACATGACCCAGCTGGTGTTCAAGATCCTCCTGGAGGTGGCATTTAGCGTGGGCCAGTTCTACATCTTCGGCTCCGTGTTCGTGGTCTCCTACTTCCACTGTACTATATCTCCACCTTGTGCTCGTTTCAGTGGTGCCCAGTGTTACGTTTCACGTCCCACAGAGAAAACCATCTTCATCATCTTCATGTTTGTAGTTTCAGCCATTTCAGTGCTCCTCAACATCATCGAGATCATCTACCTGCTCTGCAGCAGGAGGAGAGATGCCAGGAAACGGACTGTAGCTTGGGACCACATGCACACTTCGGAACAATACCCATCCAATCCAGCATGGAAGGGCATCGACAGCCAGTACGGAGGCTTCAAGCTGACACCTCTGCCTTGTCCGGGTCTGACTAACCACAGCAGAGACGACAAACAAAATGACTCCATCACTAAAGAGAAGGACACTTGATGCATGAAGTACACACGTCACTGTTAGATGTTTGCTCCTGTTCTTTTAAATATTCAAATATTTCTTCATATGCTGAATAGCTGCATTGCCTGAAAGAAATTTGATAATAATGTTTCCAAATAGCCATGTTTTTTTTTTCTGGAAATGTTCAATTAAATGGATGAATAAAAAAACCCCACAAACTCCACTGTCTTATTCAGAGGTGATACAGAGGAAGTACACAAAATCAGTACTCTAAAAACGTACTCCACTACAAGTAGTATAATTTTTACTATTTTAACTACTTCATGTACTGACAGCTGCTTCATCCATAATAACACAGCTTTTATTACCTGGTTATATATATATATATATATATATATATATATTTTTTTTTTTTTCTAAAAATTTCCATCTGCAAAAGTAATCAGCTGTAAAATAATTGTAGTGGAGTAAAATTAAAAGCACAAAATGGATATACTTGATTATATTACAAGTATCTCAATATTGCATTTTAGTACTGCTGAGGGGGTCATTGTGCTGGAGGCTTGTGTAGTAAATGTCATCAGTATTTACACGTCTGGTATCAGACATGCTGAGTTAGTGTTTACAGTACCAATGATGGACTGAAGGAGGTCAGTGTGTGATATTATGTGTACTATATATACTTCCTTACTACTTATTCCCCTTGTTAAGCAATGACCAGCTAAAAACCCTTCACATTCACAGTCTGTTTAACACAAGACATCCTAATATTACATATTACATGTTTCGAACCCTGCATTACATTATGTCTGTCACTAGGTGGTGCTGCACGCTGACGAAGTGCATGATGGGAGACCCTTATAATTTACTGGCAAGTTATAAAACACACACACACGAGACGGGTCGACTACCAGCAGGTTTTACTTTAGGAGCAGAGTTTAGTGAGTGTAATGAAATTCTCAGCAGTAGCACAGTTCCACTTGTTTCTGTCATTATAGTGACGACAGAGACTTTGAAGTGTCCAGAACCACCACAGTGGACTCAAACAGACCTTAATAATGTTCTGATACATATAAAGAATCATGAAGCAGATGTACCCACTGTAGTTATGAATACAAGCTACATGGAAATTACACATTACATTATGGGTACATGGTAGTGCTGTACATATGCTATTAGGGGTAGTTTTCATTCATTTCATTCATTTTTAAATATGCGGTGATGGTAGAAGTACTTTCCTAAAAAAGTAGCCAATTACAAGTAGAAGTACCACAATTCATTACTTGAGTTAGTAAGTATATGTGCATGCTCTAAAATCCAATTCAAGTGCAAAAGCAACCCTTTTAAACAGTAATAAAAAAACATACATGTACAAGTTTAGTTCTAATTTCTTCACCAACCTCCACAAAGAAAATGTTTAATAATTAATAATTAAATAACAACGGTGAATAATGAGTGGAGTAATGAGTACACAAAACAGAAACACTGGTGAAGGTGGAGCTGCTGTAACTTCAGCATTTTCTGTGGTTTATCAGTAACAACACATCCAAGAATCTTCATCTGCAAAATGTTACAGTAACTATATCTGGAAAATAAACGAAGGGGAGTAAAAAGTACAAGATTGAACTCCACTTAAGTACAGTACTTTAATAAGAGTACTTAGTTACTTCTGTAACTAAACTAAAATGTGACAGAAAAGCCTGGACATGGATCCAGGTAAAAACTCAGCCATAGTTCAATACTTTACTTCAGCAGGATGGTCTAGTTCTGAGTAGTAGTAGTAGTAGTTGAGGAGTAGAAGTAGAATAAGTACAGTAGAATACTAACATACACTTAGTTACATGCCTGTCCTGTGCATCCTATCATTAACCCTGCTTTGGGCTCCTTCAGTCCCTGAGTCCACACCTTTCTGGGTCTGTCCTCCCTACAGACCGGACAGGGGGGCTTCGGGTCTTTGACGTAGCGATCAGGTGACTCCCAACTTCTCTGACGGGACACTTATAAGGGAAGTTTTGACAATTCGCCTCACAGTTTCCCCCCTCCTGGTCCCGAACTTGGATTTCAACTTCGCCTAAGAGAGAGAGAGATTTGTCCAAGTGTCGGAGAAAGACGCCTCTTCTTTCTCTCGGTAACTTTCCAGGTAAATTAAAACAATTTCCTTTTCTTTTTTATCTTTCTTAGATGAAAACTCTCTCCTCCGTGTTTCCGTTAGAAATAATCCAGCGCGCTCCGAACTCCCCGCAGCGCTGTTTAGGAAGTTTGAGAAGTTTCCTTCACTTTTTTTTCCCCCTCAGATCAAACATTACTGAGTGACCAGAAGAACATCTGGAAGTTCATATTTATTGGAGTAATGTGTGGTAAATGTTAAAGAAAATGATTTGAAGTTACTGCTTTGATTTCTCACGTTGATTTCTTTTTTCCACCTAAAACTTCCTGCTGCTCTTCTGTACCCATTTAACTTTTATTTTGAACTTTTATTTTGAAGGATTGTGTTTCTCCATTAACCAGACCACATTCTGTTTAAAAGTTCCTCCTGACAGTGGACAGTTGAATAATTTCTTGTTCTCACTGATGTCCTGTGACTGCTCAGTGAGGAGCGCACTACAGTACTGCGGAGTTTTCAGTGAGGGGGGCGGGGGGGTCTGCTGAGGGGGTCATTGTGCTGGAGGCTATTGTTTAGTGCTTTGTCTTTTGGTTATTTCCACCAGACAAACTCAGTCAAGTAGAAAGTGGCGGGATCTTCTCTGTCAACGATGAACAACCTCTCAGACAACTGTCTTTTTAATCTTTATGTAGAGGACTGAAGATTCCCGAGCCGCAGGTGATTTTCCTTTTTAGAACAGGGACAAGATGGTATAAGTGAGAGCACATGCAGTTAGTTTGTTCATTACGCTCGAGGTTCCTCCTTTATCAGTGACCACATGAATTTCCTTAAGCGTGGCCAAGACGGTCAGATAAATGTCTTTGCGTGTGTGTGTGTGTGTGTTGGAGTTTTCTTCTTTACCTCATATGATCTAGTTATTTCTCAGCAACACCCAAACCTCTGTTAGATTCCTCATATATGTACATGTTTATATAATTAAAAACAAATACTTTATCATTAAAGAATAGTGAAAACCACACTGTCATCTGCTTAACAAGGACTCACTTGTAACAGATAAAAAATTTCCCCACAAAGACCAGTCCGGTCCTAGAGCTCCTTTAAAGACCCACTTCTTTGATATGTGTTTTCAATGTGTTAATTCACATTCACAGTCAATTTCTATTCTTCTCTGAGACCCTTGACCTTTGTAGACATTGTTCATTTGGACCAAGAGGGGCGCTAGTCTTCAGTCAAGTCAAGTGTGCTTGAATTATACAGTACTTTTCCTGCACAGCAACAATTCAGGGTGTTTCACATTAGCATAGAGGAAAATTGATCGATATTGTACAATCAAATAAAATCGAATTAACACCACATGTCAAAAATGAACTTCACCTCAGTAGATTTTACAGTCTGCTCCACAAAGACACCCTCTGTCCTTAAACACTTGAGCCAGATAAGAAAAAACTGCCCACATGGGGAAACAGGGGGTTCAGGAAACTCGTCATTAGTCAGTGTTTTCTATCCTGTCACAGTGAGATGAAAGCTCAGCCACTGCTTTGGACTGAATGTTGTCACAGTGTTCAGGAGCAAGTTCCTGAACTGTCAACAGGAACTTGATAATGGGCTGATTTTCCCAGAAGAAACCTTCTGCGGATCCTCAGGACTTCTCTGTAAGCACAGAGGACAGAAGCTCACCACAGGCCTTACTGGGCAGTTTTAGCCACAGTGCCACACACACGCACACACACACACACACACAC
>JAUBNQ010000016.1:2429557-2444420 GCA_032353495.1 Ctenopoma kingsleyae
CGCGACCCGGTGACCAGCCCCTCTGTCTAGAGGTGGAGTCTGGCACGACCTGGTGACTAGCCCCGCTGGCTAGTGGTGGAGTCTGGCGCGTGAGATGAGGGTGTGACCAGAGTGAGTGAGAGACCGGGGAACCAGGAAACAGGGCCAGGGAATATGATGTGACAGATCTGTGTGTTTTTGGACCTCTGGACCTCTTAATTCTGGATCTGATCCTGTTCTGACTAAATATATAGTACTGAACATAGTATAGGCTGGTGAGAAACAATATTTCGTTTCAGTCTGTGTATTTCTGTAAATACTATGAGAAGTGACAATGAACCTTCTTGAATCTTGAATCAATATATTCTTGGATTTCCGTCTCTGGATCACAAGGATTTTTGGATACTGTTTTTGATCTGCTCAACTGTGTTTATCAGAATTCACCATGTGCACAGAGAAATCTGCTCATCGTATTCTGTCTGTTAACTCTGCTGTTACTTCACGCCTCTGCTGTCTCCCTGCTAGTCTGAATCTATCTCCAACTACTAGACTACGAGTTGGACGCCATCTCCAGTCACGCACTCCACTTCCCACTTAACTTAGATGTGACCAGCATGAATATATTAAAAAAAATAAGATCATAGTTCAGACATCTGAAAGAATGTTAAAGTAGAGCTGCTGCTCCTTCATGTAAAAAAGCACCAGTTGAAATGGCTTTGGCATTTGATTAGGATGCTGCCTGGGCACCACCTATTGAAAGGTTTGTAGGTAGGTCCAACTGGTAAGAGACCCCACAGTAGACCCATAACAGGCTGGGGTGGCTATATATCTCATCTAGCCAGGGAATGTCTGAGGATCCCCCAGGAGGTGCTGGAAAATGTTTAGTGCCAACTTTCACTTAAGATTAAAATGGGAAACAGACTTCATGTCTCTCAAAGTCCTGTGTTAACCTAATTTTTTAATATTTAATAACTTAGATGTGACCAGCATGAATAGACGACTTCATTGTTGATTTAGGTGCCCCAGAGCAGCCGTGGAGCTCAGATGTGCAGCAGTCTGGCTGTGGTGTCAGGAGGTTTTCACCACAGGAACAAGCTGATCAGAAGTCAGCCGGAGAGCTGTGCCTGAGCTGAGCCAAGCTAATCCTCTATTATTTTATCAGAACATTTTGGAGTTGCCATTCCAGAGGGGCAGTTGTTGTAGTAAATTTTACACTTTATGGTTCTTACACAATAAATGACTCAGTCATGCACACAGCCAAGCCTCTCTCTGTCTCTCTCTCTCTCTCTTTCTTCCTCTCTGTTGCACTCACTTATAGACACACATGCTTGTCTTTCTATAGTTGTGGGAGATTAATGACACATAATGCATTGCCTAGTCCCTGACCCTAAACCCAACCATCACAACTAAATGCAAAACTCTAATGCATACCCTAACCTAAACCTAACGGTAAACCAGTATTAGCCCTCAAACAGCCCTTTGAAGGTTTTCAGAATATTGCAAAAAGTTCTTATGCTTGGCTGAGGCAGTACAGTTGCTGTATGAATAGTGACAAAATGCTTTGGAAACAGAAGCATAACGCATAGCCGACTGCATGTTATTTTGGGGCAGTGGATAAAAACAGGTGTAACATCTATGCAGTTTACTGAAACAGCATAGATAGACAGGGGTAGTGCAGAGAACCACTGTTGAGTTCGGTCCACAGGAAGACTTCCACAAGCCGGCCAATCAGAACAGAGTGGGATGGGATGACGGGAGCAAAAATGTGCCTTTTTAATCTGAAGACCAGATGGGCTCTTGCATTAAGAGGCATTATAACATCTTGAACGTGAAAATCATATATTCGTGTGTCAGTGGAGCTACTGGAATAAGATATTAAGCATAATATGGCCACTTTTAATATCAGGTTCGTTTTAACTGACACTAATATGTAAGCAGGATTTTAATTGTTGTATGTTTCTCTTCCATTAAAACTCATCAGCTGCTCACTGTTTGATCCCAGATAAGACAACTAGTAACTGTATCTCTTAAATAAGTAGCAGTGTATAAAGTACATTACTCTGAAAATATGTTAGAGCAGAAATTAAAAAGTATATGCTCAAGAAGGATATGTAACCTCGAAATGAATAGTTTGCTACAGTGATTGAGTGAATGTGCTGATTTACTTTCCACCTCTGCAATTAATGTTGCTGTTTTCCTGGTGGGGGTAGGCTCTAAAATACACATCACATCCCTGTAATTAGAGACTGTAGAGTTAACATGGATGTTCTGCTTCTTCCAGCTGGCTGAAACCAGATATGGGGAGTCATGTCATGTCAACTGGACTCAAACTGGAGCTGTAAAAAAAAAAGTAAAAAGGTTTGAATTTGATTAAGAATTTAAAATTCCTAGTTAGTTGCATTCTGGGATCCTGTGAGACCTTAAGATTCAGGCAGATATCCAAACCAGCAGCCAGGGGTTCAGGAAATGGGAAATGTTTCGGGGGTAGGAGAGCTGAGTAGAAAAAGTTTTCTGGGCTTTGATCTTAAGAGCAGAACCAAGAGACTGCAGAAACACTTCTCGAGAAAAACACAGTTCTGACACGACCCCCAGCGATAGACGTGGGAGTGTGGGTGTGCAGCGAAGATGTATACAGTCAAAGTGCAATGAACTATACACCTGCCATGTAGAGTAATGAGTTGGAGCTGTGGTAGCAGCATGACTTCCACTCTCCTCTGGAATGTTTGAAACACAGCAGAATTCCTCCATTCAGCAACACTCAGCTGAGTACACAAACAAGGCAGACAAGGCCATGAGGTACATGTTTACACGGCAAATAACCCCTAAATAACATCCAGCACATTAGTCCTCATCATTATTTCACATTTGAAATTGTCAGCAGATTATAGAAAAGCACAACAGCAACACAATAAACAATGTAAACCCACATTTTACAAAAAACAAAAAAAGATAAACCATTGCTTTTGAAGACAGTGGATTCTGCTGGTGTAATAGTGTGAATGATGTCCTGACTGTGTCATGCACTGTCTAATGAAAGCAGTTGAAACTGCACAACTCGCACATACATATAATAATCATGCACAAACATGAAATGAAATGTTGGTTACTTTGGCGCGTGAAGGACAATGATGTGTGCTCAGGCTGCATTAACAAGGATTATGTGATAATACTGTGAGGTGCTGACTGTGGGAATAGGTGTTCATATACTGCATAACGTATAAAGTCACATAGCTGTGTAAGGTCAGGTCATGATTGTTCAAATGGTCACAAAATAAGAAGCCTACACGTTTTTTTTAGTCTTTGTTTTTCTCTGGAAATACGTCCGGACACTGTAACCTTGTTTATACTTTTTAACTCTTTCATAGTGATTCTGGTACCTGATTGACAGCATCTGTTATAATCATCCAATATGTTCTATCCTTTTTTTGGAAGTTATTGTTATTATTATTACACCCATTACACAAATGTGTAGGTGTTTTCAGGCAGAATTAAAAAGAAAAAGAACCTACAGCTAAAGGGGTTAAAAGGCAGACAACTCTCAGACAACTGAGACACGTCAGCATCCACACCTGTCTATATTCAGATTTGTGTTACTGCTTCAACTAACATACCACATCCAGTCGGACCGTCACCATGCCAGGGCCCCACCTACCCCACGGTTAAACCACCACATCCTGCATTGATGATGTCCTTGTCTGGGTTGCATCAGGATGCATTTGCATTTACATCATAAATGTCAAATGTGTTCCAGTCTACCTTCTTCTGCCTGAGTGGTCCTTTACAACTGTATTTAGCGCTGAACAAGTGGCACTTTTTAAAACCAAGTGTAAACAAGTTTTGTGATAGATGTGTAGTCACACATGATTCGAGTATATTTCAAAGGATATTTATCAATCAGTTGAAAAGCTGATCAAATTCAATGCTTTGTTTACTGATCTCTCTTTATCTCAACCTGTTAGTGCTGCTGTCCTTTACCCCTCTGCAGCATTCAGCTGTGTAGGACAGTTATTAATTCATATGTGAATGAAGAAAATCGTTTGGGCACACTGGAGAGCAATTCTGCAGTCCAGACAGTCTTATAGTTCAAACAGTCGTGCTATTTATCATTAGCAAATGGCATTGTACAAAACATTTTAGACAGTTTGGATCATTGCATTTAGTGGTTATAATATTGTAGGTAGCAAGTCATTGCAGTTGTCACAAACATTAGTCTGTAGGAAACATTGATTTGTAGCTGATTTGCACTCTGTACATAGCCAAAGATAGTTTGTGATAGAAGATGCTTGACTCTGAAACTCAATATTTTTTAATCAGGAGTAATCAGTAATCAATATTTGGGTCAAGAAAGCTGTAATTTCAATGTATCATAGTGACATTTTATAATAGGTAAATAAGTATCAGATCAGACTTGGAATGGGCAGATACCAGATATTAAAGGACTAACATCAAGGCCAAGAAATTTGATTGAGACATCCGGAAACTGGAGTTAAATCCTGTTATGAGTAAAACAGTAATTAATACGTTCATATGAAAACAGTAGAAAGTAATTATTTCAAATCCTCTTCTTCTTGAGTTGCACCAATAACTCCTTAAACTGGATTTAAACTTTAAGCTGAAATATGCAACTTAAGCCAGCGCTATCATGAGAATTGAAATCAGTTGACTCTGCTCCACCCAGTCCTCGCTTCCCCTGCTGGTTTTGAAGGTAGAGTCTGCAGTGTTCTGTTTATGGAGCATTATGGTATGGAGAAGAACAAAGTGTGGGCACCTAACTCGAGTTTTGTTTTAATAGACCTGAAAAACTGTGAACCTATCCTCAGTAACTTTGCTAATGCTCCTGCACCATCAGTTTTGTTATGAGCCAAAAAGGCTTTGTTTCCCCTCTATTATTAATGTGTTCACGCAGCATAATGTACATTCATAGGAATAAGTTAAATTGCACACATATGATCCGAACACTATTGAAACAGTCTTGCAGGAATCATAAATCTAGTTTCCAAAACCAACAAACTAGTTTACTCATAAACTGTCTAGCTGCATTTACCACAACACAGAGGGAGTCCTTCCTGTTCTTCACTGGACACACTCCAGCGGAAAGGGGCTGAGGTCTTTGAGTGCGCATGTATGGTTCCTCTGTTACGTGATTATGTCCACATTTCCCACCCACATTTGAACAGCTCTATGTCCTCACTGCAAACCCTGCTGACTAATCAGACAAACTGAGAGGAGGTGAATGTGACGACAGTTAGTGATGGAAAGCTCCTTACCATAGGAACATTTTATAGGCAGCATTTCTCTTTAGATATAAATTATAGAAATAAAAATGTATCTCACGCTCCAGCACAAAGAAGGTAAGTTAACCACGGTAATATGCTGTTGTATCTACTAGATGCCTGTTCTTCCCAGCAAACTTTTACAGCTGAGTTGAGTGTTATGAAGTCACGCGATGGTTGTTATCAGTCGTTATCACACCCATAGTTATGGTTTCAATAGGACACTCACCGACCTGCCAGTACGGTAGGTTAGTGGTGTTTATCTTCGATAAGTGTGGTAATTATGTGAGATCTAGTGGTTGCATTAGATATGATAGAAGCAAGAGTGACCCCATGTGTCACAATACAAATATTTGCAATGTCAGCAGATCATCTACAAATTAGCGCAATGCTGGATTATAAACAGTGAACACATCAGTGGCGGCTGGTGAAATTATTATTTGGGGGGGCGCACTTTTGCAAGTCAGTTTTCAGAAGCACTCTAACCACATATCACTACTAGTATAAACCAAAGTACCATTATCACGCATCACACTGCTTTAAAAGATTAAATTAACGTGAAAATACACCATCTATGTTTTCAGTCATTTACTACAGTATTTATAAGTAAATTTCACCCATCTCTCCTTCAACTGAGAACATGCAGTGAAGCAGCTCATTCTGCACTGTCTCAGATGTCCCTTTAAACACAGTAACAGTCTGCAGGTACTGCTGCATCCAGGGATCCAACAAAGTCCACCAGCCCCATGAAAATGCCAGGAAAGTGAGCTCCACAGAATATAATGCAGTCTATCGTCTTAGACAAAATGTGTCTGTTTTTGTCCCCCTCTTCATTATGTCAACACATCAGTTTGGTCAGAATGTACACATAATAGTAATTTTAAATGTCAGAATCTTAAATGTTTTATTCGTTAAACACCATTTGAAATATGCGCCTGTGGACACCAGTTTATCAATTTCTTGGCAAACCCAGGGTAGCTGAACATTACCCGAGTTTCAAGGACAGTTTTATCCCACTTTTTCAAGGAGGAAGTTGGAAATATGTGAACTCCAAAAAACAACAGTTTTAACCTTACCCAAGCAAAAAGTAAGTACTTGGAGGAGTAAGAAATTCTTTAGATTTCAAAAATGCCCAGTACACCGTAGACTAGAACATGACGTCAGCATCAAACAAAATGGAAGTAAACTCTGGGCTATTGTACTGACGTTCAGCTTCGACAGTGTTGATGGTATTACCTTACAATCAGTGCAGGCATTTAGACAGAGAGTGTCATGTAGAGTGTAAAAACATACTGCTGCCACGTCACACTCACATGTAGACATGAACATTCCTATTACAGGAAGGAAGAGGCCACAGGTATCTGTGGGCTCATTAGGATAAACCAACAAGTCAATGGAGATGTCAGATAAAACAGTATGTAATCACTGTCAGGAACTGTATAGACAGCCAAAGTCACTGCGTCACGTCACAGGCTTTGGCCTATGCTCCATCAGCATCTCCCATTGAACTTTTCTTTCATTCTTTCACTGTGATTGTTGAAAACAATAAAAATATAGAATATGACTGGCCTTATTCTTTAACCATTGGCCCCAGACCAGTTCTTCCAGACATAAATGTCAGTAATGCATTTTAATCAGTGCTACAACATTCTATGAAACATGTCTTTACCTCACTGTGGGGCCATGTGTCAGAGAATATTAATAATTTATGTAATTTATTTATTAATATTAAATTGAATGCTCGAAAACACGTTAATCAGATTATGTGAATTTTGAAGGCAAACCAGAAAAAGAAAAAAAGGGAAATTTGCAATGGGAAATTGCAACTGGAGTCTGGCTGTGGAAGCATCCAGTGAAGTGGCACTTTACGGGATACAGAGTCCATATGAATGGGAGGAGCTGGTAAGAACAAAAACACCATGTTTAGATTGTATAAATCACACCCTTTAACCCACTGACACATACACACGCAGTAGGGTTTTTATTTTTGTTCCCTGGAGCACTAAACAAGCAATTAGTCGTGACTCGAAAACTTTATGATGAGAAAAAGCTGTCGTAAAAAACCCTGGTCACTTTCATTTAGCTGTGAGGCACCAAAACAAATGTTTTAATGGCATCTCCATCTCTTGTTATAGACAAACCAACAATCCAGACAAAATCACAAATGGTGCCTGGACAACATTTGGTGTAGACTGGTCTCAGGCTGCCATAGAGCAGTTTAACGAGAGCGCTGGAGCTGCTGTAATGCATCCTATAGAAGTTCCTAATTATAGACTTTCTCTGAAAATAAGAAGTACATGGGCTGAGCGAAATTAAAGCTTCAATCTGCACACTGCTTGACATGAACTCTGGTAACAGTTTCAGTCTAAAAATTCAATTTGTGTTTCGCACACTGGCATAACACACACACACACACACACACACACACACACTCTTATACAGCTATCTTTGTGAGGACATTAACTGACATGCATTCCCTATCCGTAACATCACAACCAAATGTCTAACTTTAAGACTTACCCAAACCTAAATCTGACCTCAAACCTTAACTCAAGTCTTAACCCTCAAACAGCCTGTAGTGAGAAAGTGAAGGCTGTCCTCACAAAACACTAAAACTAGTCTTCACTCTCAGCCATACAAGATACGCACGCACACACACACACACACACACACACACACACACAAAATAAACATTCTGTATGGAGAGTGTATCCGCTGAAGGTCGTCAAAGTCAGCGTTCAGGCCTGAGCAGGGAGGCAGGAAATGGACAAATGACCACCATTCCATGTCTGCTGCCTGTTTACACTGATGTTACAGCTCCACCCACACGCTGCCCTTCAATGCTTTTTCAATACACTCACTGTCACTACATTAAATCCTCTGTGAAAACGAAGCTTTCACATTAGACACGTAACACAACAGCTTCTGAAGCTGGCTGTGCTCGATGATAAAGACGCTAGTATAGTATATGGAATCACTCTTAATAAATTCTATCAAAGGAAAGACATTTCTTTTCATATGCGATAAATCGTGACTTTACATATAAAATGTTCATTTTACTGGGTGAATTTGTGGACTTGAACATTACAGTATTTTACAGGCTGTAGCAGTGATCTAGTGACATACAGTCCTTGGGACTTTCAGTTCCTTCAGTGCTAGTCAGTGGTGTGACGCCTGTCTAGTAAAAACAAGAGATCCTGGGCTTGAATCTCAGCAGTTGAATTCCCACTTCCTCCTGGGCACATGCCTAAGTGTCCTTGCCGTCTGTAGTAGTGCCATTATCTGTCCAACAGGTATTTCCTCATGGAGATCAATATTTGAAAAAAGTTCTCACGTGATAGTTTGATGCTTTTATCTGACAGACATTGTAACAAGAGAGACAGAAAGGAAATGCACTCTGTCATATATTATTTGCATATTTGTATTTTTCTGTACCCAGTGAAAAGATAAAAAAAAAAGAGGCTACACAATCAGAAAACAACCTTTCTCTGTTCTGTTACTGAGAAGGACACAGACATAAGAGCTCTGTGTGCAGGGCCTTTCTGGGGAGCGAAGACCAGAGCAGAGTGGATGCACTCCTTAAAATAGTACTCCAGTGATTTATCTTTGTTTCTAGTGTGGGTCGAGCACTGAATCTCACATTTCCATTTCCATCATGGAATTTGAGAGCGTCTCCTCATTATTTAATCTGTAATCAGCAATTACCATGAAAAGACCAACAAATGAAGTGATTCTGCTAAAAAGTATGAATCTACTATTCAGTTCAAGGCCTGTTTCACACACCTCCTTTTGGTTCTGGTACAAACCATTGCAGTTCAGAATGAGAATCACATGAAACGGACACAACAGGCCGTGCAACTGTCCACAGCATTTGGTAATCTCTTTAATCGTGTATTATTAGACTGAAATAAACACTTTTGTGTACTGACAGTACTCAAACCCCTTGAGACTGAGCCTCCCAGGGTGAAAACCCTGACACAATCACGCATTTACACACATACAGACATGCACACTAGTTTGCCCTGGTTAAGACTGAAGGACAAGGACTACATCTAATATCTTAACCATTTCATTCTTTTACGAAAAGTTTTATTTTATAACAACTTAGGTCTTATGTAATTAATATCACCATCCATATATTGATTACACTGTTCTCAACAAGTTAACATTTTAGATCTGGGAACAGTAACACTAAAAGAGAAGTGGAAGCCGCCCTGTAAAACCAGAATCTGACCTGTGCCCACTGGGCAGCAGCAGTGATGAAGGTGGCCACCTTTCAAAGTCACTTCTCTAATCTGTGACTCTTTGCCACAGACTAAACATACAAGATATGCGCACTGTCCATCAACCCTGAGCTTTTCCATACGTGGACTCACTCTTTACGCTATGTAACCCATCGTCGTCGTCCCGTCATAGTTATTATGCCTGTTAGAGGACTCTGCGGTTGACAGGACAACTTCAGCTACAATGAAGTTTGCGGTTTACTCTTGTCATTCAGGAATTTTAACACGTGAAGCTTTTATATCTGTAAAACTTTCCCACAGCTTAGAACAGTAACTTTTATCTACATGATGTCACTGTAATGCAAAGTCTACGGAGGTGAAATGGGCAGAGACTGTAGACCCCGTGTGAAAACTTTTTTGCCACCAGTAAAATGAATTTTGACTGGTGGCAAAAAATGAACGGAAGTTGTTTTAAATGTGCTTTATAAATAAATTTTGATTGATTGATTGATTGAATTTTCCAACATGTGCATCAATGGTCACAAGCTTAAAGCTACAATATACAGTATGCTACAATATGCTTCACTATGCTCTTCTACCACCTATGCTCTGCATAGTCATTCAGGCATTAGTCATTACCAGTTTACAATAGATAACAAGCTGCAAGACATAAGAGTTCAGCAGAAATAATTTAAGTTCTCTGATTGGTTAGAAGACAGAGCCTCGCTCAGACTTTTAGAAGTGAATATCTCTGCACTGCTGCCAGACTGTTCAATTTATCTGACACACAGAAGGCATCGACAGCTCTTCTCCATATTAGGATAAGGTTAGGAACATATTTTTGATAAAAATATTTGAAAAGGTTACATACTGTAGCTTTAACAAGCTGCCTGCCCAAACAGTGAATGGGGTCTGTTTTGGGGGTGGACAGTCTCCTTCTCCACCATCCTATCAGAGCATCGACTGGGATGTGTTCCAATTCAGCTCTGACAACATCAGTAAGTTTAAAGAAGAGGTGACAAGCTCCATAGCAATGCTCGTCAACAAAATCTTTCCTATAGTGATTGTGCAAACATTTCCAAACCAGATATCACGGGTAGAAGCAGCTTATAAATCATGAGTCACTAGGTGAAATACGGAGAGAGATACGGTATATGGTCAAAGATGCTGAGCTCAGATACAAGGACGAGGTGGAACGTTAGATATAGCAATGTGACTATATGTGGTCAGGATTACAAATCAACCTTATCATTTCAATATCTACTTTTAGTGACGCAGGGAAATATAAAAAAAGAACACAAACATGCACAAATACAATGCAGCTGCTGGAACATAGTGCTGGAAACAGGCCTAATACGTGACTGTGTTAGAAAAGGTTCAAATCACAATTACTGATAATTCGTCCTTGGCGAGAACATGCAACATTTGTAACGTTACAACACTTTTCAGCCGTCACCCAGTGGGGTGTGCTCATCGTGTGTGAGGAACAATGGGACAGTCACTGAGTTATCAGAACGCACAACCATGTTGTCACATAGATGATAAGAAATTAAAAGCTAACCTAATAGATGATGTATTGTTTTTGTAATATTTAAGAAAATATTTAATTATTGTCCAAACCTCAGATCACATCTCAGGCTGCCAAAAATGATTTTAGATCATCTGTACAAACCCAACAGAGCTGGCTCTCTCTGTACAGCTTGTTTTTCCTCTGGTGATTGTTTTTCTTCTTTTTGCTTATAAAAAAAAAAGAGAAAAGACCACAAGTCTCAGTGAAAGCAGTGGTGTCTCTGAATAAACAAATGAATCAGTGGAAAAAAAATCAGACAGAATGAGATTTTTATTAGATGCTGAGCAAATTATGCTCATTTACTTAACTGCCATGGTCGAAATGAAAATAGTTCAATACGGGTACAAAGAACCTTTTATACTTTCAGTCTACATTCTTTATAAATCTGATCTCATTACCAGGAAGAGTTGAAATGGGGAGTTGAATTTTAATTAGCTTAAAGGCGACACAATTTTGTGAACTTTTGTGAGTTTTTGTTAAACCATCTGAGTCCACTGGGAGCCCATCAAGTCCAGAGCAGTGGTGGATCTAGGAAAACAGTGACGAAGGGGTGAAGGGGAAAAGGGGATGGATGAAAGCAAATGCTGTTGCGCATGTTCGTCGCAGTACCAAAGTAGCTCTGTTGTTATTTTATTGTTGTAATTAATATTTTATGTAACCAGTTAGATCAAATTGAGACCAATTAAGACCCGCCCCTTGACTCAATTTAGATCCACCCCAGGTCCAGAGACATGTCAGACCTGCTATGTGAACAGTTGAAGCATTACTTCTTCTCAAACTCATCAGCTACTGTAGATGTGATGTCACCAACTCATTCTCAAACCCTGTTCTTTTTTTGCATTAAAAGATACTAACTGTATTTGCATATTACAGTCGCCTCTGTGTTTTGCCACCTTTCACCCAGAGGATTCAAATTTTCACAAGCACAGAGGAGTCACAGGTAATGATGCATGCATCACTGGACTGTACTGTTACTGTAAAAATGTATTTTATTTCAGTTTTCCCTCATTTGTTATATGTTAAGCTTCCTGCCACTGTCCTACAAATTAAAAGCTGGAGGAGACTGAAAAACATTTTACCCCTAACATACTTAATCATGCAGTTATATAATAAATACAAATTTGAACTTTACAATGAAAAGATGTATTTAAAAGTACAATATTAATAAGTAGTCATTTCATTTATAACAGTTAAGCAGCAGACTCCTCGCCAAACGGCTTCATAGTCATTAGGTCAAAATCAGACTGGCGACCACAATAGTTTAACACTGGTTCAGCTTCACTTCTGTGGTAAATACAATGTGATTCATGCACACTCTTTCCTTTACATGCAGCTGAGCTTACTGTAGCTCCCAAATAGCTAAATCACTGCTGCATATCCTTCACAGCTCTCCGTCTCTTCCACTCTTTCAGATCTCCTTCACCATTCTTTTGGCTCCCTCATTCCTGACTTCTGTTCAGTTGTTTGCGAACAAATCCACACAGAGGATGTCATGGGAGCAGGATTGCCTGGATTAAAAAAAAAAAAAAAGCTTGGCTGAATGGATGTGTGTGTGTGGTGTGTGTAGCAACAACATGATGGTGTTGGGGCAGGCTTCTCTGTGTTATTTCAGGCCAGGTGACTGTGGTGTGCATGAGAGCAGCTCCGATGAAAATGAAAATATCTGTCAGTGACGGATCATTGTTCCATGTGTTTGGAGTGAACAACTCCTATTATTGTTGTAACAGGAGGTCCATGGGGGTCACGTCTATGTGGAGCCCGCTCTCTGGCTTCTAAGAGGGGTCCTGGCCTTTAGGTGTGGTGGTTGCTGCTGTGAAGGAGGGTGGAGAGAGTTCAGCCGTTCTACAAACGTGCCCATTTCTTCAGGTCATAAACAGAAGCGTTTTGGAGGACTGCTCTGTTATTGCTGCACTTCCTCGCACTCTGAACGTGATTAATATGGTGGGAAAGTGAGGAGCTGGGACTGGGCTTCCTACACACGTATGCGCTGTAACCTGCCTGTAACATGTATACTTCTGCTTTCTAGTAAGTCAGCACTTCTAAAAATAATAATAATTATTAGTAATAATTTGTATTAATTAACGTTAGATCAATTCATACAAATTGGCCACCCCAAAAGTTTAGCATGAGCACACCAGCACTATTAAAACCCATGCACAGTATATTCACTATACAATTACATAAGCTAAATGATATTTAAAGATGCCATATGCAGTCTGTTTTTGTGGAAAACGAGTGATGATGTTTTCCATCGTTAAATCCATCGTGATTTTTTGACCAGGTGAAATAGTAAGATCAAAATGACATTATATATTGATATAATAATAATTGATACGTTTTTACTCTCATTAGATTAGAAATTTTCAGTTTGGTTGTTTCATTGGCCTTTTTGTTGACAGCACAAAGAGCAGCATTTCTATCAGTTGAAATCTGTAGCATTAAAAATAATGAATTCATAATTACACAGATAATCTAACAGCAGGTTTGACAGCTGCTACAGATTCGTACTATGGAAGTAGTTGAAAGCATGGGAACACTGACTTCATTCTGTAGATCATTTACAAATTATTACTGTTGTGCTTTCATTGCATAAGTCACATGCTGCTCAGACCAGTTTCTGCTGATAATTTCAAACATCTTCGAAATGTTGTACTACTGATCAACTAACAAAAAAATATGAATCCACAGTGAAACGAACCTTAACATACTCTCTGGCCAAGTATATGAACATGTGAGGTGTAAAGGGGAGGACTGACTTCCAGCACCTGCAGATACAAGATGTTGAGACTGGTAAGTTTGTCTTGAGACTTACTGACCTCCTCACAGACTCATTTAGAATATGGATTATGGCTGGATTTACACAGCAGGACTTGATGCCCAATTCTGAAGCTTTGCCTATATTTGTTGTTTTTAAAAAAAATTTGCATGTGTGTGTTTTTTAGCGGCCGTGTGATGTAATCATCTGACTCCTGATGCCACGGACCAAGAAATTGAGACCAGGATTACAAAATGGCCTCAAAATGTACCAGATAGGAATGGTGGGTGAAGCAAACGAATGAGAAGAAAGGAGCAGTAAAAAGCTATGCCAAACTGTTCACTGATGTTGCTGTTGTTTGAAGGAAACACAGTGTTCCTGTAGATTTTTGCACTGTTAAATTTGATGCAGTGCTTTAGCGTTTTTTTCCACGAATTTCAGTGTTTGAACTGATAAGAACTGACTGTGTCCAATGCAAAATGTGCTTTTTACTCTTGCACTATTTATGTTACAGTCATGTTTGAGTTTACAGTTAAATGTTTTTTCTAATTTGATGTTGGATTGTCAGTTGATTTTGAATGGTTTAATTTTCATTAAATATATCTTGTTATTTAGAATAAGTTAATCAATTCAAAATAAATGTTATTTATATAACTGAATCAATGCTGAAACATTTTTAATCTGGGCCAAGTTGGCACGTCGTTTTTACATGAATTGATTATGGTATACATTTGGTTGACATCTGGTGCCAGCTCTGAAACTGTTTGGGGCCAGCACAGGGCCACGAGTGTCTCTGCTGCTAGCCTCGTACTGGCCCATGTGTGGGAGACCTCTGGCAAAGCAGATCTGGGCCACCAAAGGGCCTTTGTGGTATGTGGGCCGAGTATAAGTACATTGTGTGGGCCAGAACTGGGCCAGACCAATTTTTTCTATATTGGGTAGAGTCAGTAGCAAGACAGAGAGCAAGAACCAGGTGAGAAAGTGGTCAAGACTACAGTGATAATAACATGGCACCTTCTGATTATATTATAATATATGTACACAATCAAAGGAACACTTTTTA
>JAUBNQ010000016.1:2472029-2485273 GCA_032353495.1 Ctenopoma kingsleyae
GACATATGACTGGAGGTACCGGGAATCGAACCACCGACCTTCCGATTGGCAGGTGACTGCTCTACCTCCTGAGCCACAGCCGCCCCTTATTAGCAATTTGTAGCCAGCAGCTTAATATTTTATATATAATAATGTATATTGTTTCATTTCAACTCAATACAGGCATATTTCAGTTAGTTTTATGAGATTGCTAATGTTTGTAATCAATATGCCATTATCATTTTGATATACCTGCCAGTCTTAGCATGAAGTTAGGGGCAAACATTGCGTAACAATTGGGTCCTACGACATGCAGGGCAATTAGTGACTCTAAATTGCCCCTACGTGTGAATACAGAATAAAACATCCAGTGTATAGTGAATGGATGCACTCTGAGACAGTGTATAAAAAACAACTTTAGGATTCACTGGATTAACTAAACTCAGACAAAGCTCATCACAATGTTGCACAAGTATCCTACTGAAATCTGCTGATTAAGCTACATTACAGTAGCACTCGATGGAGCATTTGTTTTACTTCACGTTGTTCTTCATGTTAGTCTTTTGTCCTCAGCCGTGAAAGAACAGCATTAGTTCGGTGAGCAAACCTTCTTTAATGTATCAGTGCCATCCAGGAGTTAACACAAGTCCTTCAGCTGTGCAGGTCCATGAAAAAGCACTGTGTGTCCCGCTGAAGTTGTGCAACCATCAGCAACAAAAGCACTGTGGGACTTTTATTTTGGATGTGCCTGGGAAAACGTGAAAGGCACACTGAGAAGCCAGACCTCCATACTGCCTTTTTTTTAAAGTCCCACTTTAACAGAGGCTGTGCCAAAGTTGGAATGAAAAGCTCATTTTGCCTCTTTCTTCCTCTAAACAGTAAGGTACCCAGAAACCCCTCCAAGGTCTCCTCTCAATCCCAGAGCTCTGTTTTATGAAAAGGTAATATGCTCTGAACATTGCATGGACCTGTTTGGCTTAGGGTGTAATGTTTTCATTATTTAGACAGAAACCTGCTGAGAGTAGTGTGGTACAGCACAAAGCTTATTATTTTTATTATTTGCCATTGGGCAAAAATTTAGGATCATAACTGGTGTAACTTTAATTTTTGCTTTCACCTTTGTTAAGGTTCCCAGTGAGCTGAGGCCAGAGCCAGTAACTGGCATAGGCGGCATACATGGTCGCCTAGGGCGCCACTTGCTGGAGGGGGCGCTGCTTCAAGTCCATAGCCATAAAACCATAATCTCGCTTAGAGCACCAAACGCTAGGACGTGCTCTGGCTGAGGCGATAGCCAAAATGTGATGCAGAAACACTGCAGACAACTGATTGGTCACAGAGAAGCACTACAAGTACTACTACTGACTCTCCTGAATTTTCCAACTGTCTTCAGTTTCTAGTGACAAACGGCAGCATACAGAGAAACAAGAGCAGCTACACTGGGGTAGTATTTGCAGTAGAAAGTGGAGTACTTGCTCCTAAAAGCAGGTAGAGCTGAGTCGAACAAAGCAGCCCTTCCTCTCCCTGCTCTCCTCTGCTACACTCTGCCCTGTGCATCAAGGGGTCATCGTTCTGAAATTACAGTAAATGAGAATGTTCCAAAATGTAATAATAAAGCAGAAATAATGAAGTGCTCTGATTGGTTAGACCACAGAAGCCTTCGACAGCACCTCTCCACAACATTTGGATCATATTTGTAGTATCTTTGTAGTATTATCCGTTTCCCCATGGACAGGCTCACTCGACGCGACAAGTGACCAGCAGGAATCAGGAATAAAACGTAACCAAAGAAATGAAGAGGAGACTCAGCGACCACAGGTCGTTGACCTGGTTAAGAGTTGCATCCAGCACCAACGGGAAAATATTCTACTTGTAAAACTGCAACAATTAGCATCAAAGCATCAGAGCTAAAAAAAAGAAAAGAAAAAAGATGTACATGGTACACAGGAGGCATGAGATTCTGACAGAGTGGCCCCCACTCCCTGTGAGTGAATATTGTTGTTTGTCTCAGTACCATAGCAGCTATGTATTTTTAAAGTAATCTTTGTATTTAATGAACTAGATCCACTTGAAGTTGGTAACCTCAGACAGTACAATCCAACATGAAACACACACACACACAAACCTAAAACCAGTCAACAATGTGTATAAGTTTTAAGAGCGAACAAAGGATGTTACACAAGCTTTTAAAATTTCAAGGGAGGTCGAAGAACTTAATTATAATTACACAGTGTAATTACTGATTTGAACAGCTTATGGGCACATTTGTCATTTTATTGTCCAATTACAGCTTTAGAAACTGCACAGTTAGTGGGAGGCTGCTACACAGAGACATTTTAGTTATTAGTAGTACATTATTCTGAGCTTATTTTCTTAAATATATAAGTCAATATTTAGCAGTGATATATAGCATGTGAATCTTAACAGTGTGTAGTAAGTGGTAGATGCTCTGCACTATAGCTCATATAGCTTTACACTGTTTCTCATTCACCCAGTCACACACACTTGGGGTTCAGTGTCTTGCCCAAGGACACTTCGACATATGACAGGACGAGCCGGGAATCGAACCACCGATCTCACGATTGGCAGGTGACTGCTCTACCTCCTGAGCCACAGCCGCCCCCATGTAAATGATTTATTTGATCTAGTTGGTCAGTTTGGATGGAAACAGCATCTTTCACACACGTTGGCTGCATTTACACTGTGATTTTATGTGCTTGTGCTAATCTGCAATCACCCAGAACAAGCTGAACTTTCTCCATGCCTGCAGGCCACGCGTGTCAAATCTCACATTTAGCAAGCTCACATTTAATACAGCTGTTTCTGAGCCTCTGTTGGTCTTCTGCTGACGTGTCGGAGAGCAACCGCGTGTTTGTGAGGGAAACATCGTTATTGGAGAGCGTTGACGAACTAACATGAAATCCCTCATAAACAGAGTGATTTTATAAGTCGACAGTAGGTTCGGATCTGCTGGCGGCTCAGTGGTGTGTGTCCTCACATGCCCTGCTGCACATGCACACACACAGTGAATGAACTGACATTTATCACATCCTACAGGTTCTGTCTCTCTTACGCATACACACACACACACACAAACACACTCACACATGGGAAAAACCTTTTACAATATGTTATTTAGTAGCAGAAGGTGGTGTACAAATGGCTATAAGTGCAGCTTTCTCTCCCACACGGAGCTAGTGTATGTCTCTCTCCCTCTCTTCTCATTCATCTAGTATGTAGTGGGCCTGCTTGTAAAGTCCTCCCACCCCGACATGACTTTCAGACTGGCATGCTAATTGAAAACAGTGCTGCTCCCCCTGCTTCCTGCCGTTTCAAGTGCCCCATATGGACGCCAAAACGCACGCGATCAAACCTTTTCGCTCACTTAACACACGTACCACATACACTATATGCAGTAGTAGCTTACAGACAGCAGTGTTAGCTGTGCAGTATACCTGTTCCTTTATACTCACTCCAGCAACTGCAAATACAGAGACTCAATGCATTCTCTTTCCCACCATGCAACTATAAAGTCTGGTCCTGTGTGGCAGGGAGACAGGAATGAATAAATAATAGATTTGCCAGGGTTTTTTTTTTGCCAGTTTTTACATGAATACACAGGAGTCGACTGCCAACATACCAGAAAGTCCAAAAACAAGACAAGGTGACAACCTCCACTGAGGTCTGCTGTATTTGTGTTTCACCGCTGTAAAGCAGAGCATCAGAATCATACGCTGCACGTGTGAACAGTGCCCTCCCTTTGAAAGAACAAACAAAAAAATACAAAATGTAGAGACTGAATAATTATACCAGCACACACACAAACATATTTGAGTTTAATGGGTTAAATGTGTTGCTCATTTGTAATTTCCTTGTTTAAATGTATGGTGCACGTACACACCTTTATTATGATTGATCTTTCCTGGCAGATCTGTTTTACGGATTGAGACAAATGTCCAAAATCATATTGTTTCCAATGAGAATGTGTCAACAAAGAAAATGTGTGTGGAAGCTGAGGCAGCTGGAGCACAGAGTGAAACAGCAGACACTGCAACGGTGTATGTTGGCTATCAGTCATTCAATTTTTTTTTTTCTGCCTTGTTGATTCAACATAATCTTCCAACTACAGCAAAGCAATATGAGGCGATATACACAATGTGATGTTTTACCAGGTGACCCTGTACTTCTGTACCCATAAAAAAACACAGCGTCAGTCGTTTCAGCAAGTGCCCAAAACAACATCTGTTTCTGCTCAAGTGACGAAGATCCTAGAAGCCATAGGAATTCTGACTCTTGTCTGCGGGGAGCAAAGGAGGAAACAGTGGTCAGGATGGTTGGATGGATCAACAAAACACACTGGACTCTCACACTGGAGACCGCTGTTCATTTGTCATCGTCACTCACCGTTGGCTTGCTGTTGGTTGGACTCCTTGCCTGAACTGCCTGCTTCAGGACCATTTTCTGGTAGAACCATTTGTATATTTAGTGCAGGATGTTCTACTGATGAGCTTCAGTTCACAGATACATACTCTCACATTTTCCTGTGGAAGATGGGATATGGTTCTTATGCTGGAATAGTTTGGTTCTTTACCAAATGTAACACTTCTCATTCAAGCTGAGGTCGACTTTGCTCTCATCCATCCACAGAACATTCTTCCAGTAACCTTCTGGTTTATCCACATGGCTTTGAGCAAACTGTAGATGAGCAGCAATGTTCTTTTTGGAGAGCAGTGGCTTCTCCCTTCCAACTCTGCCATGAACACCATTGTTCTTCTCCTGAAGGTGGACTCATGAACACCGATATTAGCCACTGGAAGAGAGGCCTTCAGTTTATTGTTTGTTACCCCCTGCTTCTTTGTGATCTACATGTCTGTAACACTGGTTGCTCTTGTCGTTGTAACAATGGCGTTGGATGTTCTTCATTTGTACATGATCTGCCTGCCAGTCGACTTGTGGATTCCAAACTCTTTAGATATTTTTTTGTAACCAGTTCCACCCTGGTGAGCATCAACAACTCTTCTTCTAAGGTCTTCAGAAATCTTCTTTGTTCGAGCCATGACGCACCTCCTAAAACTTCGATTTTCACCATCAGACTTTGATAGTGATATTTAGATTAAGATTCAAGATTCAAAACACTTTATTAATCCCAGAGGGAAATCATTTTGGCATGTTACAGCAGCTCTCAGTTCAAACAGAGAGAAAGAAGAACCGTAACCATAACCAGAAAAGATTAACACCAACACAAGGACTAAATACTCAACAAAATAAACCAATTCTTATTTATTTAAATTGATTCCATTTATCTAGTTTCAAGACGTATTTATGTAGAAATAAGGAGAATTCAACTAACTTTCAAGTGCCACTGTATTTTGTTGATTGAGAGGACTTATGAGAACAGTGCAGGAAGATGAGTTTTTGTCATTTGAAGGCAGACTGCACATGTTCATTTTAAAATGTGAAAACACATCACTTAGACAGTTATTTTATCTCGCTACGGTGATCGAGAAATAAAAAAAATAAAGCACTAAACTTATCATGTCTTCTATTAAATCTGCGTGCGCGTATTTTGCCAGCATGAAAATGAAATTACTTATTTTTTTACACATTTTAAAGAGTCCAGAAAGTTGATGTGTATCTCTTTGAGAGAATAACTGTAAACAGTCATTGTCTCTTTCCCAGATAATGACTGTTTACAGCAAGCGTGAAAGTGTTGGACTCAAGAAATTGGTGTTTTTGTATTTTTGCTGGTCACGAATAGGGTGTTTTCATCCAAACATCTCTCTCTCTCACTCACACACACACAATTCAATCCAGAGCCTTTTGTTTTTAACACCTTAGCAACCATTCACAGCATGAAACATGAATTTCTAACCTTTTTCTGGTGTAGTCGTGTCTAAACTGTCCACACTTTAGTGATGTATTTGCAGAGTGTAGCTGAGATAGATTTGCTTTACTTCACCTACCTTTACATGTCTGTGAAGGACCTTTTGGACAGCCGAGCAACTTAACAGTGTATGTACTGTATAGCAGAGGTCACTCTGCTTAACATGCTTTCAAAGTTTAAACTGATCCCAACAGAAATGTATCACAGATTAAGTTTAAAATTCAACCTTGGTGTGAGGTAGAGTACACAAAGTATACATATCTGAGGACAGATGACGTGCCTGTGACAAGAGCAACTGCCAACACTTCAACTATGTGGAGTAGATTGCTCACTGCTGACGTAGAAGTGTTATTGTTTCTCCCCCTTGTCAACATTTCACTGATTTGATTTGATACTGGAGCATTATACAGTATTTATTGATGTTCATGTAATTGACAGTGTTACGTGATTTTACGTCAGTGTTTCACTTCGTATTGGAGTAAATGAAGGATCAACTCTGTCTCCTATATATTCTAATCCAACTTAACTGGATGAATTATGTCCCAAAGCGACACCTCAATCACAAGGAGGTGGTTGGGGTGCATAACTGCAACACCACAGGCCTGTTTGACTCCAGAGTACTGTATGTGGTTAGGTTTCGGCAACAAAAGCACTTTGGTTAAGGTTAGGGAAAACTGTGGTTGTGATTATCTCTGAAGTCACTGATACAGTTTTCTGTGTTCAAAATAATAATAAAAAATTTAAGACTTAAACTTTTCAAATTTGCCACATTAAGTGGATATCTTCTTTTTGTCAGTATTCTACCAATGCAACTCAACAGGAAAACACTGTTGGAGGGAATTTTGTCCCAATCTTTTAACCAAGTGCTTTAAATGCCTACACAAAGCAAACAAAAAAGTCGTGCTTTAGTCTGATAACTTTTGACAGAAAAGAAAAACTGGGAACATTTTTCTGACATGTTCAGTATTAGTGTATTTGAAACTTGCTATTTAGGTTGATTAACAATGTGTCCTCATTATGTTAACAGAAAATGTTTCAATTTAGTTTATTTCCTTAGAGCCAGATTACAATTGAAGTAATCTCAAGGCTCTTTACAGTGTTGAAGGTTTAAGACCTTACAGAATATACATTTATAGAGAATTACACAAAAAACCTACAGCAGAACCAAGCTCTGGGTAGACGGTCATCAGTACACTTGTCACCAGTATTTCTGATTATTTATTTCTCATAAAACAGATATTTAACACGATCTGTTAAAGATCAAATAATATCAAGTAATAAACAAGTAAATTCTTTGGCTGAGTTTGACTGTAGCACAACACAGGTGACAGAGAAAAGAAGTGTAACCACATGACACTCAGCAGAGGAAATGACCTGTGTCTGCCCCAGTCCACACCAGATGTTAGTAGACATGCATACTTTTGTTGTTTGCTGACAGAAAAAGGAGGAAGAAGAAGTTTTTTTTTTCATTTTTCTAATGTTCAGGCATTTCAGTGTTGACAGAAATCTTTCCAAAAGGGACCTTACTGCAAATGAAAGTAATTTTTATATTTAACCAGCGTTGTCATATTTCCCTGGCTTTCTGTGATATGAGTTATTCTCCCATTAGCTTACTTCTTAAAGCTGGGGCATGTAATGATGCATGAAGTGTCCTGTAATATTCATCAATGCCAGTGAGTCAGAGCTGTGAGTTTCACTGCAGACTGTTAGTTTTGGATGGAATGTGTGGACGAGATCAGCACAGAGGGAGTGGCAGCATGTGTGACACAGGCTCTTCAAAGTGCACCTACAAACAAAAGCCAGAGCACACACACACAGAACCACCAGTTAGTCAGATCAAATAATATCACAGAACACTAATCTTCTTTTGAATTACTCTTCAGGCCAGAGGGGCCCATGTAGCCACAAGAGACAACAAGAGGCAGGTCATTCAAGAAGAGGTCATGCAGAAATACACCGTCCACTCACTGTCATAGTGTTTGTGAGGTTCCTCTGATTTTTTTCACCTCCATTGTATTTGGTTGGGGCCAGAAATCTCATATCTGGTATGAAGGTATATAACCTTAGATACCTGGATGGATACCTTTAAATGAGTAATAGGCCCAAGAGAAAGATTTGCAGAGTGGAGGCTCACAACTGCTGCAACCAAGTTTTTGTGGTTTCTCCTTCTCAACAGATGTAGTTTGTGGCACAATCTCTTTACATTTGTATTTTTTTTAAATTTTTTTTTACCACACTGCGTTTATGTGCTAAAAGAGAAATTATGTACAACCATAGAACAATTTCACCAGTTCATCCACGCAATTCATTTAGTAGAATCATATGTGCTGAAGCTGGCAGTTTGATTGATTCTCAAAAAGTTCAAGTTTATTTTTGACTTTATTTCTGACATGGTAAACTTTATTGTTGACAGTTCTGACCTGTCCATGGTGTACCCTGCGTCTCACCCAACAGCTGGGATAGGCTCCAGCACTCGCATGACCCTTACGAGGACAAGTGGTCAAGATAATGGATGGATGGAGGGTTGACATTTCTACTTTATTCTCGAATCTTTTCTCTTGAAATATAAAGTAAAAAAAAAACTTCTTCCCTGTCGTATTAGATGTAAATACCACTTGGGGTAAAAGAAAAAAAATGACCATTGTATCATCCTGCCCCACCCATGTACTCGTCATAGGTTTATTCCAAAATGTGTTCATTCTTCTCGTTATTACAGTGCTGTGAAAAAAGTTATGTTTTGATCAGTGTGGGAAAGATTACAAAGCTATTTTTAATGCTTTAAGACTCTTCAGAGACATTATCTACCAATGGAGAAGAATTGGAACAATAATGAAACTTCCCAGAAGTGGGAAATTAGTCAAAGAGCACGGTGACAAGGCATCAAGGAAGTCACAAAAGATCCAAGGAAAACACCCAATAAAGGTCATGATCTGATACACTGGGTAGAAATGGCATCTGTGGCACAGTGGTGAGGTGAAAACCACTATCAACCCACAAGAACATTAAGTTCAATATTCTATAGACGGATAAGTGAGAAGTTGAAACTCTCCCTCTCCTGTATGTTTGGGAGAAGTATAGTTTCTGATTAAATAAATCTGCTCAATGTAGGAAATGCTGTAATAGTAGCAATTCACCTATTAATCAATGTTATATTGATTTCTCTGTGTAATGCTGCTAAAGCCGATCATGCTGTACCAACAACATACGGTACCATCTGTTAAAACAAAGTAAACAGATTTTCTTTGATATTAGCTTTTTTTATTATCCAGTGTGAACTAAAAGTCTTGGGTTAAAGAGAGTTTATAAAGTCTCCGCTGCTCTCGTTCTATTAGTAGCTCTGGTGTGGGCAGCTGCATGTTAAATGCCACAGCAGACCATGAGTGGTTCTGGTGACCAGGAAATGCTGAGCTGCTCCAACATTCCTCTGACTCACTGCCACAACCTACAGTCAGCAGACATGGAATAAAAGGAACAAAACATTTTCAATTTATCCAAGCCAAACACAATAATATTTCCCATTTGTAGAACGTTTGGCTACAATTGCTTAAAAAAAATTAAAAATATTTGATTCCAAATCCCATCAGATAATTGGACTTGGACGATAAGCAGGACTGATGGTGCCATGATGTGTCAGCTGTGGTACAGAGGAAATGTTTTCAGTATGATCTAAATCAAGTGTAAAAAGTACGTACCAAATTTAATGTCAGGCCTCTTTAACACCAATAACTCCGCCATCAGACTCCACATAGGAAAAGACCTGGCTGTACTCTGCTTTAATAAAAAGCATTTATGCAACCCCGGGTCATGGTTGAACAGTAATTCTCCCTTTCAGGAAAGCGGCCTCTGGACATCGTGACTAAAAACTGTTGGCTTCATTCACCCATGATTTGGTTTGGAAAATTCCATTCTGCCACAGGGAAATAATACCAGATCAATGGAGTCTTGACTCAGTTTATTCCTTTCAGCTGACGTCAAAAGCTTGACAACATGGCACATTAGCTACCAATGGTGCTCTGAGGCTTCTGCTGGCTGAAACCTTCTTTATGGTTTGGCTTTTCTTTGGGTCACATTTGATCTTTGTAACCCCGTGTTCTCTTCTATTTCTTTCAAACAGATTAGCAAAGACCAGCCTGGACCTTCCTGTGCATTCAACAGTTTTATTTGGATAGTTCTGTATGTTCTGGCCTTTTTTCTAAAGTCAAACCTGACATTTAACATTTACTGTTAACACATTTCGCATCCTTTGATTGGTTATTGGTTAATCAATCCTTGGTGCAAAACACATCTTTTGTCATCCAAAAAAATTGAGATGCTGTGTAAAGACATAAATCCTTATATTGTTCATGGCCATGTTTACCACAGTAGCGTCTCATCCTCTTTTAACTACAGTCTGTAAACATCTGGGACCTGAGGAGACCAGTTGCTGGACTTTGGGAGACGAATCTCGTCCCATTCTTGCCGGATACAGGAACTGTTAAACAGTCCTTTGTTTTGTTTTGTGTTTCAAGATGCACCAAATGTTTCCATTTTTGGTGAAAGGTCTGGTCTGCAGGCAGGTCAGTTCAACATCCAGACGCTTCTAATATGAAGCCATGCTGTTGTCATAGATGCAGTATGTGGTTTAGCATTGTCCTGCTGTAACCTTCGAAAAAGATTCCTGGATCAGAGCATGTGCTGCTCTAACACCTGGATAAATCTTTCAGCATTGATGGTGATTTTCCAGATGTGGAAGATGCCCATTCCACACTCCTTCATACCAACAGAGACGCAGGCTTCTAAACCGAGTGCTGATAATAAAGGCCCTTCTCTTCTTTATTCCAAAGGACGCGGCGTCCATGGTTTCCAGAAAGAATGTCAGATTTCTATTTGCCTGACCACAGGACAGTTTCCACTTTGCCACAGACCATTTTAAATGAGCTTTGGCTCAGAGGAGATGGCAGTGTTTCTGGATCATGTTCATATTTGGCTTCGTCTTTGCATGATAGAGCTTTAACTTTCATTTTTAGATGACACAGTGAACTGTGCTCACAAACAGGGATTTTTGGAAGTATGCCTGAGCCCATGCAGTGATGTACATCATAGAATCATCCATTATCTTAACCGCTTGTGCTCTTAAGGGCCACAGGAGTGCTGGAGCCTATCCCTGGACAGGTCACCAGTCTCTCACAGGGCTGTCATACACACAACCATCCACACTCACATCCACACCTACGGACAATTCAGAGTCACCAGTTAACCAAACATTCATGTCTTTGGATGGATGGGATAAAACCCACACAGACACGGGAAGAACATGGAAACTCTGGGGCCGACCCGTGGAGTTGAACCCAGGTCCTTCTTGCTGTGAGGCGACGGTGCTAATTACACCACCATGCCGCCCTCGTGTCTGTTCTTAATGCAGTATCGTCTGAGCGGTTGAAGATCACATCCAATATTACATTTTGGCCTGTGCACAATGATTTCTCTGGACTCTCTGATTCTTTTGATGATATCATTGCAGATGATGATATATTTCAAATCTTTGCTGTTTTATGTTGAGGAACATTATTTTGAAATTATCAATTGACAACTTATAGATGGAGGTTTTCACAGATTGGTGAAGCTCTGCCCATCTTTACTTCTAAGATGATCTTTTTATACACAATCATGTTACTGACCTGTTGCCAGTTAACCTGAGTAGTTGAATGTTCTTCCAGCTCTTCCTTCTTAGTACCACTTACCTTTCCAGCCTTTTGTTTCCTCCATCCCAACTTTTTTGAGACATGCTCATCAATTTCAAAATAAAAAATTTTTTTCTTACATTTTCTCAGCTTAAACATTTGATATGTTTTATTTGTTCTATTGTAAATAGAATCTGGCTTGTCAGATTTGCAGATCATTGCAGTCTGTTCCTGTGGAGATTTTACCCAGTGTCCCAGCTTTTTTGGAATTGCATTTTCTAGCTTGCAACCAATACATGTAAATTACAGTACATTTTTATTTATAGAGCTGTGTTAATGTCCTCCCAACACACTCGGAGAGAAGAATGGATGAACTCATTGGGTCCTGGCAGGGGGAGTGATCCCTAGTGATTCCCACTACAGTACATGTAAATGTATTATTACTAAGTTACTGTAACTCTGTGTTCACAAGTGCATCATGGAGCAGTATGGTCACACATGAATTTTAAATATTTATCAGCACCACTTAATATGCAAATGCGTTGAATGTCAAAGATCAAATGATATGATGTATGTTGACTTCCCCAAGTGTGCACAAAGGAAATGGTCTCCTATGGGAACAGTCCTCCGTGGAAAGCAGCAACTCTGAGTGTTTACTTAGAACTAAAAACGTCTCCGTAGCACATACACAAGCTCGGGTGCAAGGAAAACTTGCAAACAGAAAGAAAAATCATGTTTAAACATATTACAGAAATAAACCATAACCTGGTCATTCTGGGTCAATTAATATATGTCGGTCTGGAAGAGAATTTGCTTTGATTTGGTTTTCTGGCCCACATGCTCTCATCATGCTCACTTTGTCCACTAGCTGGTGAACATGGTGGAGCATTTAGAAGCAGAGCATATATTTCCCACAGGGGTTGAGAGAGACCAAACGCAGAGCTAAAAGAGAGTCTATTTTGGCCTTGATGGACATAAACACAGCTCCAGATTATTTTGCTTTGTAGCAGCAACATGTGGCAACACATTTAGCACAGCAAATTTATACATTAAAAATACATCATACATTGTTTTTGGCATGTTCTCCTGCCCCTGGGGAAGCCACGACAGCGTGTACAGGAAGCTTTTTGTTTCAGCTGACTGCAGCTAGGGCGTACCATGTGAGCTTTGCCTTGGACCTGCATGTGCACTCAATGGTTTATTTCCTGCTTATACTTCTCCCTACAAACAACATTTCCTATGTCAGGTTTGGATTGGTCTTGCATGCCACTTAACGTTAATGACAGATCAGCAGAAGCTGAACACAGGGTTACATGGGATTCTGTAGTTGGATTTTCAGTGTCTGGCAGCAAATGGTTATCGTGGCTGCTTGGTGATGTAGGACATTACACATTACTCTTTCTAGAACTGATATTGGTCCATGTTGAGCTCTTGGTCACATTGTTGCTCTCCGAAACTGTAGTTGGTGCTATGAAACAGCAGCATCAGAAAGCCAGGCGAACCTAAACCTTATACTGTAGCTCTTTACAGTTTTAATATGTAAATGTTGGACAGCGCATGTGGTGAGTTTCCCTCAATTTAAGCTTGTTTCTGGTCTTTATAAATATGTTGGTTGTCTTATTATTGGTGTCTGTTGGATGTAAGAATAAAGGACATTCGACTGAAACCTCCCTCCTGGCAATGGTGGATGACCTTCGTGCTGCAAGAGCTGCCCGCAGATCATC
>JAUBNQ010000016.1:2495313-2508164 GCA_032353495.1 Ctenopoma kingsleyae
CCTTTTTATATAAAGTTAATTAGCATGACTCTGTATAGAAACTTGCTGTCAAACAGTCATAACTTTTCCACTGTAATAAATGATTCTGCTTCACAGTAAAGCCCCAGCTTATACTGTTATTAGATGTATTACATGCATCTACAGTGCTTACTTTGCAGGTACGCCGTGATCATTTCTTCATTTTTTCTTCAATCTTCAACATCCACCCAAATTCTGAAGGTATTTCCTAAATCCTCACAGACTGTTACGGTGGGTTGGAGTCAAACAATCCTGTCCAGGCCTGTAAAAGTAGAATCTCAGTCATTTTCTCTGGGATGACGAGTTCTCCTTCACAAAAACAAAGTGGCAGGATACAACATCATCATTCATTACATTTGTTTTTAGATTAATGATGTATACTTTTATGAAGTCAGTATCATCATCACGTTCATTTTTTTCCCTTCATAAAGACACTGAAATACTATTGTACCACTGTGCCCAGTAAAGAAACTGAGACAAAATCATTTCCTGTTGACTAGGCTCTGGGGGAAAGGGGTGACACCCCGAGCCAACACAAACATAAAGTGAGTAATGAGAAGGCGATGAAAGGCTCTGCCAGTTGACAGTGAAACCCTGAGTGAAGAGTTTGAGATGCTTCTCTCTTTATGCTCTTCTGCGGGTGAGTGAGCGCTGTTATTAACATCTGTATGTTCATGTATGTACAAGCACTGTCCTCTGACCCTGTGGAGGGCATTATGGACGAGTCTAAAGCAGCGCGCAGGAAGAAGAAAGCAGAAAGCAAACATTTTACTGGTTATCAATGCTCCAGCTCAATAATTAATAAAAACATGGTTTGATAATGTGAACTGCAGCAACACACACACACACACACACACACACACACACACACACACACACACACACACACACACACACGTGTGTAAGAACTTGTAGCCGCCTTGCACAAACACAGAGGGGAAGGTTAATTTCTCTGCAAATCATGTGATCCTACTTACCCCACAGACTCCCACCCCCACACTCACACACACACACACACACACGAACACACTACGTAAAGAAACCATGTGACACTTTCACAAGAATATCCATCTATTTTCATTAACATGAAAGAAGAAGCTTGCTTCTTATTTCCTCTCTGATTGGACCACTGCAGCATCAAATTAAACAAGAAATCAGTTGTTTTCACTTCAAAAACATCACAAATAATGTGAAATTTTGGGGAATAACATTTATACAAAACACTAAACTGTGAACTGGGTTTCACAATTGAGGCAACAAAGTCCCACAACTTCAAAATCAAAATGGGGACAGTGAGATTCTTGGTCAGGATCCCACATATGAATGTGTGAGATTAACACCACCAGACTTGATGCTTGGGCAGAGTCTCTGAGGTGAAGCTAGCTGCCGTCCCAGGAGTGTCGAAGGGCTTGTTGCCACGTTGATCTCTGTGTTACTCGAAGCATCACTAAAGAAGCTTCACAGATTTGACAGGAAAAAATCATTTTTTGTCTTATTTTCCCTCTTAGTTGCAACTATTAGTATACTATAGAAGTACTGAAAATCCTTTCTTTGCACTTTTGTGAGACAAAGGTTTGAGTGAATTAACAAATCCCACATTTTAGTATTTATTGAATGTTAGAAAAAGTCCCAACTTTTCTGGAAATTGGTTTTATAAATTTGCCTGAGGACTGTTTGTCTGCCCTTCCCTCACTGTTAATCCAGCATTGTGTAAATAGCTAATTACCATGTACCCTGAGCAGGAAGGGTGTTTCCCTGATTTGTGCACTTTACCCCACAGCAACTACTTGTTATTTCTCTGCCATTATTAACACTCAGTCATCCTGTTTAACTTTGTGCCCCATATCTGTGCAAACACCAGTGCCTTCTGAACTTTTCAGATGCAGATGTGTGTACGACAGTTCTTCTCTACGAAGATACTTACCAGTATGTCTGTTTTTGTTTTTTATACTTCACATGTAAAATCCTTGTGTCATGCCTCTTTAAAAATTTCATTAGACAGAACTTGAAAGAAGCTGAAAGCTAAATGGAGAATTAATGGATGCTTTTCTTTTCCAGTTTCTTAAATTAATTGTCTACGTTGGATGGACTTCCACGTTTTATTACAGCCAGTGTTGACTCATTGGTTCAATCTCCATGCATCTGTTGTCCAGAAGGATTTTATGATTTTTTTCACCAAATTTCTGAGACCATTTGTATTTGGCACTGATGGTGTGAATTGTTCTGCAGCTAAATCTCCAACCGTAGTTAAACACCAAGTAAGACAAGAGTTTCTTTGCTGTGCTTTCATTGCACATACGGCTGGACTGCATCCATAAAACCGTTGGGTGTTAAAACTGGGCGTAAAACTGACATAGGGATTAATCACAGATAGGTATTCAGATTGGGCCGAGAATACCTGGTTGTGGTTGTTGATCCATTTTTTCATTTAAGTTAAAACATGCTGGTTTTGTACATCTGTGGAAACACTTTGGCTTTGGCTCAAAAACAGACACATGAGGCTTCTTTTATTACCTGGAAGATACAAGAAAGGAATCTTGAAGTGCAGGTCACTGAAAACTTGCTTCAAAACGTGTTTTTGATTTGTGTCATTAACAATGGGCCCCAGGCAAGAACTTTTCATAATGTTGCTCTAAATTTCTCAGTGAGTCTTGTTAGTGTCATTTTTTCACGTTTAATTGATCTAGTTTTAGATTTTATGTGAAAATCTGATCATGTTTTAGAACATATTTGTGTAGAAATAAGAAACATTTGACAAGAGTTGACAGACTATAAAGCACCACTGTATATTTAGGTGACCACAGCCAGAAAGTCTGTGATGTAGATATAGTGGTGGTTGCATAGGTCAGTATCAGAGATGCCAAAGAACTAACCATGTGATAACAAAGGTCCTGTCAACTTGAGGTGGTTATTTTAAACCAAACCATGGCTTTTTGACCTAACCGAACCTAACCAAGTAGTTTTTGTGCCTCATTGTTAACAAACTGTGATTTTTCTGTAGTGAAATTATACTTTTAAGATTGTTTCCATCGACAAATGTCCAGTGCACCAGCCACTATTCGGGTGGGTACAGACAACTGACCAAGGTGAGAGGACCTGTTGATACAGGCAGGGGACCATTCACATCAAACCCACTCAATAACAAAGCTAGAACAGTATAGTACAAACCACTAACAGGATAACTTTGGAAATTTTCTAAATGAATAGTATTTTCAAGAACCCCCCTCACAGACACTAAAACCAACATAGTTTTGCCTCTGCTCAACCATAATGACCATCAGTCTGCAGCATGGATTATTTCTTTATTCCAAAGAGTTTTTTTGGAGTTGGAGTTTTTTTCCACTTTGTCTGATCTGACTGCTCTGAGTGACTGCTGATTTTGCTGTATTAAGTGACCTCAGCAAATAATTTCTGCAGGGACGTATCTTTGTATCATGACCAATATAACTCAATACCAAAACCAATATAACATATATAACAATATAATGCTAATACAAACCATGTTGTAATAAACTGTAGTTTTCCTTTAAGGCGTATGAATTCTGAAAGTTTCAGAGAAATGTTAGCAGTAACCAGAGACAGATAGACCAAGATGAACCCCTGCTTACAATAAAACCAACACGAGTTTCATGTAGAAACAGTTAAAACAGCCTTTTTCCTGTTCTAATCAAAACGACCTCTTGTAGCTGTGTGTATAGTATTGTTTAGTTTTTTTTAACCATGACCACAAAAATTCTCCCGACCTTAACAGTTAGCTTTAGTCTGGCTTAGTCTAAACCTAACCAGTGCTCACATGTTTAGGTTTAACTATGCGAGCACCGCTCTGACAAAGCCGGACTGATGAAAGCGGTAGTGAGTGGAAATACTGAAGAACTGGGGAGTAAGCCAGTCAAAAAAAAAAAGTTGAAGAAGAGATTTAGGACAGAAGAGAGTGTTGTCATTACTAATAAGATTAAAACACAGAAAGAAATGATAAGAATGTTGCCAACCAATTACTCGTGGCACCTCTTCTGACAGTGTGTGTGTGTGTGTGTGTGTGTGTGTGTGTGTGTGTGTGTGTGTGTGTGTGTGTGTGTGTGACAGAGATAGAGAAAGAGAGAGAGATTTAAGGTCATGTTAAATCAACTCTTGTGTTTGAGTGTTCTCTCTTCAACACGGAGTCTATTCTTATTCACACACATGGATAACAGCACAGCGAGCTTTCTTTGGACAGCAGATGGTTTATTTTGCTTGCATCATTTCATGTCATATGATCATAATTCATAAGCTGGAGCTTTTTCCAGATCTGAGCAGCGTCTTGACTGCATTTATGGTGAATCTGCATGAGGAAGTATTTACAGCAAAATGTCAATACATGATGTTTACATGCCAACAGGTGCTCTGAAAAGACCCACAGCATGTTTCATTAATGCTGAACAGTAGTTCAACACACTGTAAAATTCACATAAAGGATGTTGGGCTCATGGGTTAGTGTTCCCAGTTCAGTTCCAGTTGTGGGGCTTTATTTCAAGCTTGGATTGATGACCAAACAGGACGCAAAGTGACTGTTCATATTTCTTGTTTTAAAAGTCACAGAAAAAAAAAGGGGGTAAAAGGGGTATCACAGAAGTCGCTGTGCTTTGTGTACCTGTTTACCTGAAGTACAATAATGTTCTATAGGAATGCATATCCTGTGTGGTGTTTTTCATCATGTTTTCAAAGAACTGAATCCCATTCTTTGTGTGTCAATGCTGAATAATCATACTAGAAATGAACGGAAGGTAAGACAGATGTGAAATATGGGGCAGCTTCTTAAACTTAACTCCATACCTGAAATAGTGCAGCGCCAAAAGTGTGGGAAGTGGGCTACTGTTGGCCATGTGACGACCTGATGAACGTGTCCTGTGACTGTTACTGGATGGTTGACTGATCTACCATTGCAGTCATTCTAACATGAGCCAGGAATTTACTGCATGTGTCATGACTTTGACACCACTGTTCCCCTGGTTCAGGAATGGAGCTGAAGTCCTTGGGAATTTGACATCCTGTGAATTTGCACCATTTACCGTCTGTGAGAATAGAGGCCATGGAGAACACTAGTGGTGGGAAGGTTGCGCAATGTCTCAATTTACAGCTGGGAATGAGGGTTGGACGGGACCTGGTACACCCTGGTGCTACACTTGTGACACCTCAGCCCACCAAGAATGACCCAATCTTTCTCCCCCTCTCTGTCTCGCTCTGTTTCTTTCTTGTCTACTCCCACAAAACGCGATCAAAGGAGTTTTTTACATGATCTCGTAACCCATATGCTTTACTACGCTATGCATTTCTCCAAAAGTGTTAACTTGTGTGATGAAGATCATTCCAGCAGGAAAAGAACATGCCCAGAGAAGTGTCTGTCATCTGCCAGATGGCCGATGATCAGTATAACTTCAGAAACTCCCTCTTCCGCACCTGCTGTTCTCTCTGTAAATCCCTTTACCACCGTCTTAGAGTTGAGCACAATTAAACTATCTGACCGTGTGTACATGAAACATATGACTACAGTTAGTTATTCCTCAGTTTCATCACTGTGTAATGACCGTAATGACCAGTGTCATTACCGTGCAATTTGAAGATTAAACTGCACAGTTTTGTCACTAAATAAAACTTAAAATAAAAAAATTATTATAATTTAAAACATATAGCAACACATTTTAAATTTTGACAAGAGTGGGACACACATGACATAGTGGCCAATGCCTTTGACCTTTGAGCACCAAAATCCAAACAGTTCATCCTCGTTCATCCTCCTATAACACCACGATGACCCTGACCTTTAACTTCTGAAATCTGGTCAGTTTATACATACGTCCATGTGAATATTTGTGCCAAACTCAAAGAACTTCCCTCCAGGTGTTGATGAACAACCCAAAAACTTGCAAACTTGCCTCCTGCCTGCATGGAAACATAAAAATAAAAACGTCTAAAAATAAGAAGGAAGTGTTCACAGAAAAGTTCGTTCTGATAAAACTTTAAAAGTATTTTTCTCTTCTCCCAGGCCGTCTCCATGGAAACCATTAATTTAAATGTTTCATATGAGGACAGTGTCTCAGTCTTTGTGTTTTTGTTGGGCAGCTCCCAGTAAAAAGCACAACAGAAAACACAACAGACTGACAAATCATCCAGTTTCAACCATACAACATCATTCTCAGCAGACAGTTCTGGTTTAACCCATGCAATATATCAACAGCCCACTGTTTTTTACTCTGAGCAAAAACTGATTCTCTGAAAAAAAAAAGTTGAGCTAATGTGTGGGGAAAGTCATCTACTAAACTCACTGCACCTTCCTTTCTTATTCATGGGACTGAGATCATGCTAGGCATAAATTCATTCATTTCAAATGTCCCTTGAGGTTACATAAGATCAGAAGCTATACAAAATTAAATGAATGGTTTGAAATTTTTCAGGCTGGTCTTACAATTTTTGCAGTCACTTACATTCAGACAAAAGCATCAGAACCTCAAAAGTACAATCATAGTTTGTGCTTTTCTCTGCAACACACTTCTTGCAGAACTCTACCCACCTTTTTCAAACATTAGTCACTTTAATTAGTCATTTAAGAATGAATTTCTTGCAGTGACAAGTAGTAAAGACAGCAATGTTGGTGCTGCCTGTGTGCAAAAACAGCCGGGTGAAGGTCTGATGAATGACTTTTTCCCCCATCTCATGAAGTTCTATGTTGCTGAATGTTTTGGATCCTCCTCCTCCTAAGTAATTCAAACATTCAGAGTTGAACAGAAACATTTCAGCAATGTCTGCCACAAAATGTTTCTGTACACAACTGAATTCATTCAGCTATGATTATAAGTTATATCATCAATAAAGATTAATGAGACTGTCCCAGAAGCAGCCGTGCAAGCCAAAGTCCTGACACTAATTCCACAGTGCTTCACAGATGAGCTTGTATGTGTTGAATCATGGGCAGCTCAAATCTTTGTCTCATTAGCTCGTAAAACTTTGTTCCAGGATTTTTGTGGCTCATCTCTGTACTTTTCTGCAATTCCAACCTGACTCTCTGGTGAAGTGTTTGTATCTCATGGTGCAGTCTCTGTATTTCTGTTCAGGAAGTCTTGTTCGAATGGTGGATTGTGATACTTTCCCCCCTGTGCTGTTGAGGTTTGTCCGTGATATCACTGACTGTTTTGGTAGTTTTGCTTTTATTTGATAGTGTTAGTACAAGGACAGACAGGAAAGAGGTGAGGGGGGTATGACATGCAGCAAAGGTGCCCAGCCAGACTTGAAGCAGATACGCTTTGGTTCCGCCTGAAAGTCACAGTTATATCCTTACTTAAGCTGCAGTGCATTAAGCAGTGATACCTGCTGATATCACTAAAAATGCTCTACAGGGGACTGTCCTCTCACCCTGTACACCTCTGACTTACACTGAGTCCTGTCATCTGCAGAAGTTCTCAGATGACTCAGCTGTTGTTGGGTGTAACAGCGGTGACTGGGAGGCAGAGTACAGAGGTTTGTGAAGCGGTGTGGGAACAACAACCTGACCTTAAATGTGACCAAGACTAAGGAAATGGTTATGGAGGAATAGAGCTACTTTTAGAGCCACCATTTCCATTTTGGAAGAGGAAGTGGAGGTGGTGGAGGAGTACAAATACCTGGAAGTTCACCTTGACAACAGACTGGACTGGAAATGCAACACAGAAGCTGTGTACAGGAAGGGACAGAGCAAACTGTATTTGTGGAGGAATCTATCTATCTATCTATCTATCTATCTATCTATCTATCTATCTATCTATCTATCTATTTATCTATCTATCTATCTATCTATCTATCTATCTATCTATCTATCTATCTATCTATCTATCTATCTATCTATCTATCTAGGTGCCCAAGCGCCCTCTATTGACAGGCCGCCACTGCCCATAATGAATGAAAGTTTGAGAGAAGGAGCCGACAGTCACAGTTACACAGAGTCTGAAACCTGTGATGTTTGAAGCAAAGTGCGAGAGGTGCCAATGCTGTGATGCCGAAGGAGACGGAGCTGGATGTCTTTTGGATGTTTGGAGGTGATGCTCCTGCAGACATCTGTAGATGAGCTGATTTCACCTGCTAATGAGTCAACAGGAAATAAACATCAGTTTGTCATTCTGCAGAATTCACTCAGTGAATATGCAGTAGAATTAGAATGAGGTGGTGGTAGGGAATCCATTATGTCCTCACAACTACAGAAAGACATGGGGAGGGCTGCATATATGTGCCCATGAATACCTCTTTGTTTAAATGATGTAGTATCCCATGGGTGCCAAGTGTCTGCACTCTGTTTCAAAAGCCTGGTCAGAGGGCCTCCAAACCTCATTATAAGCTTGACTGCCATTATGCTGTGGAAACACACACACACACACACACACACACACACACACACACAAACCCATGCATGTATGGATTCTTGGGTGAAAACAAACCAGTCCTCAACTGCTGCTGATCTTAATGTAATCAGCATCTTCTTCTTACACCCAAGTCTAAAGACTGAACCTGCAGGAGGAAAACAGGAATTAGGTGCAAGAGCACCCACTGATCGAAGCAGCACCCAGCCAAGAGAGGCCTGGTCAGGGTACCGGTGCCCAGGGCATCACCAGGGAGGTGGCACCCAAACAGCCCAGCACAAACACTGCATTTCTTCAGCTGCGAACGACCGAGCTTAGCAACAGCTTTGTCTCTGTCCTGTTGGCCGAACTCAAACGGCACAAACACACAGACATACACACACACGCAGAGAACACACACACACACACGCATTATCTATACTCTCAATGATAAGCTTTTCACATATGAAACACGCAGGGACACTAGGAGCAGTAGACATCTGGTCTTACATAACACCATCTATTACAATGAATGAAAAGCCCTTTAATGAAGCTGAGTGAGCTCTGCAGCAGGAGTCAGAGAAAACAGTCTCAAGCTACTCATCACCCAAAAACCAAGCAGAGCAGCACTGTCCATGGCATGCCTGCAGGAACTCACATACTGTAATATGTGAAGATGAGCCTTGGTTGCCTGTGAGCTGAAGCCAGATACTGTGAACTTTTCATTTCATTACGATGCTGTCAAGACTTTATCTCACGCAGACTATAAAGTATTGACGTCTTAGAGTTCATTTTTGCAAGCAATGAGTTCACTGCAACTACTGCTGTGTGTGTGTGTGTGTCTGGGTTTCTTCTCAGGGGGGTAAAATGCTTTGGGGATTTGTTGTTGTTTTATTGAAGGCGTCTACTGACTCTGCTGCTTTAGGGCCCCCAGGAAATGAAAGCGCTGTTATAAAGGTAGTGTTTCTGAGAAGACTTTGTTTGGAATCTGGAGTCTGAGGAGTGATTTGCTACCAGTGCTGTACATGGCTGAGTCAAAGAGAAACGCTGGATTTGAAATGAAAAGATTTAGAAAAATGTTTACAAAAGTAATTCCTAAATTATTTGATTTTGTTCTTTTTTTTAGGATTTGATCTCCCACTTGATTGACCGGGGGGGGCTGAGCAGGTGTATGGATCAGTACAGTGATTTTGTTGCTGCTTAAATGTATTTTCAGACTTTAGATGCAACCTGGAGCATATTGGCTCTCAGCAGTGGGAACTAAGATGAAGATGGAGCTGCATGAACTGAAAACATTTTAAATGTGTGCTTATTCTGCTAACATTAATTGACACTGCAACATAGGACTATGTGCAAATAACAGGAAGGAATGTGCCGGCCAGAAATAAACTACCAAATATTTCATATTCTGGTGTGTATGCTCACACAATGCTAAAAGTTCTCTTTTATTATGACAGAGACATGTCTGAGTGAGACACATATTTGACTACATTACAATACAAGCAAATGATGGATCATTCATCCTGCACTTCAGAGGTTGGTGGTAATCTCCCCAAGGGCCAGGACACACCAAGCCAACAGTCAGGTGACCAAAATGCTGCTTTATTTATGGTTTGTATATTTGCAGTCATAGGACTTCTTCTGCTTTGCGGTTTTGAATGAATAGTGATCAAACAACATAAAGCCATTAAGCTTTCATACATCTAAGGCAAGCTTCCAGGCTCACATATGCACCACAAAGGCATGCCCCTGCAGACCTCTGCAGCTCCATAATTACAGCATTTCTACATGATGTTGATAAATACACAAGTCGAGTGGGAATACGGTTAGATTATCAGAGGGGGCAGTCATTGCAGAGACTACCTCCACAGATTGCTCAGTAGTATACTGTAATTACAGTTTGGAGACAAAAAGACAATTAGATGTCTTGGTGACTTTTCAGTATCTTGGTAGAAAAGCATTGTGAGGACTAACGATAGGTCAAAGGATCAGGCACATTTTACAGTGTTTTGATACCTACCATCTATACTGTTTGCAGAGTCATTATATGCACAATACAAATACAATTGCAAGTAAAATGGAAACACTATGTTTTTAATGTCACTAACACCAACTGAAGTCAGATGCAAACCTGGAGTCCAATCAATGAAAGGAGAATGGAGCAGTGTCAGTGGGGTATTCAGCCATACTATGCAATAAAAAAGAGTTATCAGAAGACCAGCCATGACTGCATGAGTTGGGCTGCTTTGCCATCTCAGGACCTGGACAACTTGTCAAACTACAGGGGGAAATGAATTCTAAGTTTATCAATATATCCAACAGGCTGATGTCAGGGTCCTGATGTCTGGAGGTGAAGCTCTGAAGAAGCTGGGTGATGTAGCAGGACAATAACCATAAATATTAAAGCAAATCTAGTACAGAATGACTTCAGAGACACAAAATCCAACTTTTGCCGTAGCCTAGTCAGAGCCCAGACATCAGTCCAATAGAGATGCCGTGGAATGACATGAAGAGAGAGAATGAGACATATTCACACCAGATGTCCTAAGAATATGTCTGAGCTGAAGCAATACTGGGCAGTTTCCTATAAAATGACCATATGCATAATAAATTCAGTTGAGCATGCTGACAAATCCTGTGAATCCCTAGATCACTTCATACTGTAACTGCACCGCATCAGAAGAGGCTCTGAAAAAAAGTGCTTTATTCAGCTGTGCTGTGGGGACACTGAGAGACCTCTTCCTATTTTGTTGTTGAACTCCAACAGAAGAGAAAATGCATTGGCGTGTCATTAAACTCAACCACCCCCTGTGGTTTGTGTGCATGTGAGTATGTGTTGTGTGCAGAAGAACTTTATTGTGCACTGCTTAGAGCTTTGTACTAAGTAACTCCGTATATCAAAGTTGATAAAAGAAGGCCCTCTGCTGGACACTGTCTTTGCCAAACCCTGGTTTTGTAAGACCACACACGCATGTGCACACACTATCGCGCACATACACAGACATTCACTCAAGTCCAGAGTGCTAGGGAGAGGATTAGTTAAAAGCACATAATAAGCTTCTCCAAGACAACCTGGAATCTCCTGTGAACAAGCCTGAACCCAAGCAGAGCCATCCAACACAGCAGCGCTGATCATTTGATATATGCAGCTTTCACATTCAGCTGGTTCATGCATTACAATGAAGAACGTTTACACTGTTACTTAAACTGAAATGAAAAGGCTTGACAGTGACTGTATCTGAATGTGTGAGAAAATATTGTGCATGTTAGTTTTTGGATGGAAAATGCGGTTACACCTTATAACAGATAATATCCATTTCTTAGAACTTGGGTCTACTGGGTCTCATTTATGTAGTTATGACCATTCCTATCAGCACAGATGATCAGTCTACTGAGTTATTTGACACAGACAAATGGATGACATCAATTCATTCCACTAAAAGGGTTTTGGACAGCCCATACACGCAAAAGATTGATCTCTTCCTGGTTGTCTTTGTGTCATGCAACCTAGTCCATGTTACCTAAGCTGAATTCAACCAATAAGAAGAGCATGGAAACCTTATTCTTTACATTAGTCCTTACTGATAGTGTTCATGTAGTTTTTTAAGATCTTGTAGTTGAATCATTTTAACAAGTTGAAGCACATAACAACTTTGTTTAGTATTTTTAAATGAACTAAATTCATTTTATGCTTGTTGTTGGAGATGTCTGTATTGTGACAGCATTTCATCATATCTCTGATTCCTGATACCTGAACACAATTGATCCAGCTAATCAACAGTAAGTAGGGCAGGGGTAGTTGGAAAACAAGCAGGGCAGTGGTCCTTAAGTACCTATTAAGTCATTTGAATGTGTTAACACGTACTGGCTTTACATGTTAAACCAGTTAATGCATTGTGATTTTACAGGTAATGACTCTACAACTTTTCTTTAGCACCACTATCAAGACAAGTGCCACCAATGGTCAGGCTCCATGGTGAGCTCTAGCCCGTGTATGTGAGCCACGCCTGACGCCGGCTCTTTTCTCCACTATCTTTACGTATCTGGGTCTATTTCTGTCAAACCTGCTCGTATTCCTCTAACCTAAAATCCACTTGTGAATGTATGTTCAGTAAATGCCTTTAATAGGTTGCTTAAAATGTGTGTGTAATTAGAGAGGGAAAGACACACACACCACAAGAGAAGGAGGGAGGGAGAAATCTCTTTTCAGGAGAATCAAGCTGTTGCTGCCAACATATTTTAACTCTACTACATCATCTGAACAAAAAAATGAACAAAAATACAGATAATTAATAGCTGTTGACAGTGAAAATAAGACAAGACAAAGAGTGTCATTGGTCAGACACCATCCCCACAGACAGTCTGTATATGATAATGTACAATAGTATGTGTTATTATTTTGTTGTTTTTGTTTTGTTTTTTATCTGAATTCTCAGAGTTTCTAACTGATTTAGTTCTTAGTACAGATAAAGTGATTATAGTGGGTGACTTTAA
>JAUBNQ010000016.1:2523138-2535083 GCA_032353495.1 Ctenopoma kingsleyae
ACTTGAATGCAGATTATACACAGTACTCACAGTCTGTATAATGTATAGATCGTTTATTTAAATTTTAATGTTTTTTTTAAATATTATTTTATGATTCCTATCTTCTTCTTCTTCATGTGAGCCAGGTGGGGCGGCACCCCAGTGCCACCTATTGACGGGCCACCACTGGTCTGATTACACATACAGTGGGTCACAGGAGGGGTGGGATGTTGATGACTACTGGCTTTGGATTGGCATCAAGAAGCGTCTCAACCAATGAGAGCATTTGGGGGTGGGCCTAATACTGCTGTAGCTTTCTGCAACAGAACTGATACAGCAAATCACCCAAACAACGGACACCGACACAAACACTTAAAGGAATGATGCTTATGTGTTTCTTTTAATGACAGCAGTCAAATTAACAACTGTGTTTAAAAAATGCTTTTCAGGTGGTTGACATAACAGTGTGCTCTGTGTGTATGTGTGTGTGCACGCATCGGGGCAGAACTCCTCCGAGCATAATACAGAGATCAGAGGAGAATAGTAAATGTTACGTGACCATGTAGAGACAGAAATGACATAAGGTAAATCACATTAGGCTGTTTAGATTGTTTAATAAAAGAACAAGTTACAGACCTGTTCTATAGGGAACGTTATATAACTTCTGCTGTGATCTGTGCTTTATCTGGACTCTGAGAACAACTAGTTTTTCTAAAGCAAGCTAGATAAATGTTAATGCCCTGGCAATGGAAGATAACTTTGGTTTATTTAATTTGATTATATTAATATTTAAGTTGAAATTTACAAGAAATATTGAACTGCTACTGTGTATAGGGAATACTGCTGTATTTCTTTAAAGGGCAAACCAAATGTTATTGCACTTCTGTTCATAGAGCAGTACTTTTAAAACAAATGTGTACATTAAACTACTTTTGAATTCAGTATTAAATTTTGCTCGTGCGATTAATTGCAATTAATCAGAGAAAAGTCATGCGATTAAAATTTTTAATCGCTAAATTAATATTGTTTAAATTTACCCTAAAACTACAGTAATTGGTGGAGCTACTCTGTCTATACTGTGTAGTACTGTGACCGTTTATCTTGAGCAGTACGAAATGAAACCTCCTTCAATGCATCACCTGGGTGGTTGCAATACCCTGTGATTCCCGCTCCTCCATAATCTCCCCTGTGTCTGAGTTAAAGAATGTTCTAATTACAGCCATTTTAAAGGAGTGGGTGACGTCTTTTGATGTAATATTACCCTCCAATCCAATTAGCCCAACACCTGTCATCCTCGATCAGTGGCGATGGCCTGAAAGTTAAACCCAGCCACTTACTGACTGTTTCAAATTCGCTATGACCTGCCTCTGCAGACTGACTACACCAGTCTGTAAACAGTCTGTCTCTATACAGTTTATTTAGGTTGGGGATGAGAGTTTCTGAAAAGGCTGCAATTAGTTTTTTTCTGAGCAGCATTTAGTCAGGCCCCAGCAGGCAGTCAGGGGCAGGTAACTAGCTTGTTTTCTACCACAAACACCAGAAGTGGAAGAAGTACACAAACTCGATCACAGAGTAAAGTGCAAATAGAAAAGCTGCTTTAAAAGGTTTGACACTGCAAGTAACACTTTGGATTCTTTACTCAAATTGAAGTACATGCTGTAAAATACAGCACATAAAGTATACTGCCTGATTTCATAATAATGTAGATTGTACCCACTATGTCACATTTGCATAATTATATTTTGTATTAGTAACTAAACTTGTCAAATATGTATGTGCCTCTGAAATGTGGTGCAGCAAAAATAAAGTATCAAAGGACCTTGAACATTTACTTAAACTGAGTAAATGTACTTACTTTACTTTTCACACACAAAACATTCATCCTTGAGGAAAGGATAATCTAAATTTGAATCCTCCCCTTGATTGTTTAATATTAAGATCAGTGAGCAAAATGGAGTAAGTGCAACCTGACAGCAGCAGATAGCAAGAGAAGTAGACAGACTGTGTCCAGCAGTTCTGGCAGTACACAGTTCAGCTGACAGCAGGAGTTATGCAGTGAATCAAGGATTCCATCTGGTGGCCAAGTCATGATGTATCCGCTCACAAACATTTTTAGGATTACTTCAATTAGGCAAGTCAAAAATGAAATTAACATGAATGCAGAAATTTAATTTCGCAGACACTTTGGAATTGGCATAAAATCCCAACCAATTAGGGGCCAAAGGGATGGAGCCCTATAAATATCATGATCCTCCATGAAGGCACCTTGTCACTGGTGGTGCAGGGATGAAGCTGCAATGACAGAAGAAAGAGATCACACAAATAAAGAGGTTTAGCTAATGGTGATGATGATTGGATGATAGGAGCTCCTGTGGTCAGTATGCAGTGAAATGATTGGATAACAGTAGAGTGGTAGAGCCTTAGAGATGACCAGAGGAGCTGTCTGTCAGCTGTCTTCATGCTTAAACTTCATACTTAAAGTTTCAGTAAAAAGACCTAAAATTCTGACGTACCCACCTTTGAGGACTTCCCTTAAAATCATCATTAGGGATAAGCTTTGCTGAATAAATTCAATCTGTCTGGACAGGGTAGAAGAAGGGACAGTATTCTCTTAAAAAATATGGTTCCTTGTTCTCCCCACAGAAACTAGACATAGACATAATATGTGGGCCCTTTAGAATTGCTCTGATCAGGACATAGACAGGAATAATGAGGAAGTAGAGGGAGTTCCTCAAGACGTCTTTTCACTGTGGAGAAAACAGAAACTTGTGTCTATTAATAGGGATTATAACAGTAGTAGTGACTATGATAGGAAACAATGTGGTTGTAAATAACACCATTACAAAACATCAAAAAATTTACACAGCAGAAAGGAATTCAACTTCCCTTTCTAAGATTTATCCCTGTGCATGTGTTACTCCAGGATTTGCTTTGCACTACAAGTTTTTTTGTTTGTTTGTTTGTTTACATGGCTAAACTGTCTCCATGTTTGATAGCATGAGGACAGATGGTATCAAACATGGAGACAGTTTAGCCATGTTTGATACCATGAGGACAGATGGTCAAAAATGCTTCTTTGCAATTTGGGTGAAATGAACCTTTAAAAGACAGGCACACGTGGCATGAAACAAGAAACCGCTTACGTCAGGGGTTGGGGGCGGGATTAATGTGACCAACAAGGCCAACTTTATTATTGTTAAGTCATGATAAAAATCATATGCATCATTTATTGCATTTGTTTAACAGTGATGTAGTAGATGTTAGTACTTATGGCAAGCCGTGTTAACATTTAACAGTCTTTACTCGAATATCCATAATTACATTTCAGATATCTAGAAATGCATTTTGACTCGTCAAAAGTGTAATTTCAGATATCTGCAGCGTCATTTTGACTAGTCAAAAGTCGAATTAAAGATATCTGCTACGTTATTTTGACAAGTCAGAATGTCTCATTGACTTGAATGGAAAACGACTTTAAGATATCTGCTACGTCATTTTGACTATCCGAAATGTGAAGTCCAGATATCTTCAACTACATTGTGACTAGTCAAAAGTCTAAATGCAGATATCTACAATTGAATTTTGACTAGTAATATCTTACTTTGAGACATCCAAAAAGATAAATAAGATATCTTTTAAATGTGTTTAATTAGAGATATCTTTAACTGGAATTATGACTAGTCGAAATTCCATTAAAGATATCTGCATTTAGACTTTTGACTAGTCATAGCGTAGTTCAAGATATCTGGAATTTACATTTCTGATAGTCAAAATGACGTAGTAGATATCTTTAATTGGACTTTTGACTAGTCAAAATGACGCTGCAGTTATCTTAAATTACACTTTTGACTAGCCGGAAAGACATTAAAAAGACAATCGTATATCCTGTCTACTTGTTAAATGTTAACACGGCTTGCCATAGTTATCTGTCTATCTATCTAATCTATATTATCTGTCTGTATCTGTTATTCTGACGCTTTTTTTTCTTAGATTAAAAGTACTCAGCTATCTGACATCTTTATTTTGAAAGGGGTACACGTGCCATCCCCAGTTTTGTTTGCATGCAACTCCACGTGAGGAATATTACGTAAACCTATTTTGACCAATCCGCTGCCGTTTACAGGAGCGGAAGTTATATGCCATTGGCGTTTTCAGACCGTGTAGTGTTTTTTATCCAGGCTCCTAAACAGATCAAATATTACGCATTTCTGTAAAGGTATAGTTATCGGTCACTTTGCGAGATGAAACACAACGCTAATGTTCCGGCTTTCCTAACCAAGCTGTGGACCCTCGTGGAGGATGGAGATACCAATGAATTTATTTGCTGGAGTCAGGTAACGCTAATGCTGTGTTACGATAGCGTTAGCATGCCAGCTAACGCTAAGCAGATGACTAGCTATTTGCAAGCTAATGCAGTTAGCCCTAACTTAACTCGCCACATCATACAAATAACGGTTAACCTATGGATGCATAAGTCATGAATACACACACCAGCAATTTTTTTCAGTTTAGCACTTAGAGAAAGATTAGCGAGCACGAGCAGAAGTGAAATATCAAGTATTAGGTAGCCAGTGATTTCTCTTCCATTGTGTACCTGCTGGTTAGCTAGCATAACTAAGCTAAATTCAGTCTCTGCGTCATTCAGGCATCAGTTCATCTTTGATTTGAGCCATGAGTCACTGTAAAGATGCGTGTGTCTGCATACTTTAGAGGCATGGAGTTAAACTGCATACTAAAATAGAGTCAAAACCCCCTAAGGAGCTGTTCTGGTTGTCATGGTGGTGTTCATTGTTTTCCAGGAGGGCAACAGTTTCTTGGTGCTGGATGAGCAGCGCTTTGCAAAGGAAATCCTGCCCAAGTTCTTCAAGCACAACAACATGGCCAGTTTCATCAGGCAGCTCAATATGTGTAAGACTGCATTCATCATTCTAGTTTGTATCTATATCTTATCGCATAGCATTATTGAGTTCCTTCAGAGTGGCTGCTGCCCGTTGCATAGAGCTGTTAAGTAGTCCTGCAGCCACATTCGTAACCAAATATATGATAAGAAGTGCCCCATAAACCATTAAATGTGAATTGTCAGAATTTGTTACAGTGCAAGGATGAGCAGGTAACCAGTATGATGGGTAATTGCGCTGGTCCATGTAGGTAAAATGCAGGTATTAGGACAACAACTAACAACTCTTTTCACTTTTGGTCAATCTGCAGATTATATTAATACAGTTTCCCACAGTCCAAGATAACATAGTCAGGTAGGCTGTTGTATACAACCAACAGTCCAATCCCTCTAATATGTGATGTTTACTATCTAATGGGACAAAGAAAAGAACCATTGACCCTTTTTAATAATGGCATACTTTATTGATCTGCTTGGGGATTACAGTCCTGTATGAGCAGATCTTTTGCAGAATCGGGGTTTGCTTATGTTATGGAGCTGTACAAATGCTGGAACAAATACCATAGTAACCATGGTAACACAAGGTTACCATGCAAACATATCATCAGCAGTTTGTCCAAGTTGCTGTATTCAGTGGCTAGAGACTTACACATTTGAGTGATCCATTGCATTACCTCTGGTTTGATTTTATTTATGGGGATTAATTATGGGTTTCGGTAAGTGGAGTGACTTAATTTATTTTTTAATTTTGTTAATAAACTAATAGAAGTTGATAAATAATGAGTAGTAGGTTTTGACAGTATGTAAACATTTCTGTTCACATTTTTGTATATTTATCTTATTACCATTTTTGAGTGGGCAGTGTGGATGAAAATCTCTAACATTATATTTTTAATGTAGCATGTACCATGATACAGTACAGTTGACCTTCATTTGTCATTGATACTGGGCTTTGCTTTGGAGACTATTTTACAGTGTTAAACTGCTCTGAAACCTATTTCTGTTTTTCTGCATAAACTGTCAACACTGTCAACTGTCAAACATAAAGTGTCAGACCACACCTGAGAATCAGTGTACGTCCTAGATCATCACTGACTCAGTTTTGTATTCCGTTATAAAGATTGTTTTACATTATGTTTTCTGATAATGTGACAACCTGCAACTTTGCATAGTGAGCGCATTGAGAATGTGTTTGTTGCTGTTTTTTAATGTATTTGCCTGTTTGTATGTACATACGTGCAGATGGATTCCGTAAAGTGATGCACATCGATACAGGCATTGTTAAACAAGAAAGGGACGGTCCAGTGGAGTTTCAGCACCCCTACTTCAAACAGGGACAGGATGACCTATTGGAGAACATCAAGAGGAAGGTGCATCATCTCTCTGTGATTGTGTTGTATTATTTCTAACTAGAATGAATATTTTAACTATATTTATAAATGTATCAAGATGTTTGACTTTGTATTTGATTTCTTTTTTGACTAGTGTTTCACCTTGCATATCTTGTGCAGGATTTCTTATAAATATTCATAGTTTTATTGTCTACTGTGCATTATGAAGTAAAACATTTAATTGTAATTTCATGCATTCAGGTTTCTAACTCTCGGCCCGAGGACAGTAAGATTCGACAGGAAGACCTGACCAAGATCTTAGCGAGTGTTCAGAGTGTTCACAGCAAACAGGAGAACATCGATGCCAGGCTAGCAACACTCAAGAGGTGAGTGTAGCCACTGCAAGCTTTGTCTCAGGATATATCAGGGTCAGGGTGAAACCCAGGAGTCTACTGTCACTTGCATTCAGTTGACCCAACTATTGTTGTTCCTCAGCTGTTGCTAGGCAACTCAGCTGAGTATTAGTACAGCTAGCCTATGCTTGCACCAGTATTCACTGATTGCTTATGTTGCATCAGCCTTACACACAAGATTGCTGAAGGGGTGTGTGTGTGCGCGCGTGTGTGTATGAGAGAGAGAGTGAGCTATGATTACTGATTGGTGTCAATGTCAGGAACTGAGATTTTTTCTGAAGTTTTGTCCCCTCACACGATATCTCATTTTTGTTTCATGACCTGTGCCAAGAAAAGAAGCTGTAGAAACTCACAGGAGACAGTGTTGGTACTGTTGTCCTTTGCATCCACAGTAAATGAGACTTGTCTTGTTGTTTAGGGAAAATGAATCTCTGTGGAGGGAGATCTCAGATCTGAGGCAGAAACATGTCCATCAACAACAGCTCATCAAAAAGGTGAGCACTACACCAGACCCATCAGTTTACACTGTTTGGTACTGTACTTACAGTCATGCCTTATGGAAACACCTTCATCACAACATATATGTATATGTGAAATTTCACAGCAAAAAAAACTTACCTTTTATTCTGGTTTGCCTGCTTCAGTCATGCATCCCACCCAGCAGGACCATCTTTGGATATGTGATTTTATTCTAGCTTGTTCAAAGGATAAACAGAATGAGAAGTCTGTTTTGAGTATCACCATTCCTGCTCTGTTCTTCTAAATGTAATGTTTCAGTGTAAGCAGCTTTATCAGATGCTGGCTTGTGGTGGACTGTGAGGGTTAGAACCTTAAACAGAACTGAAGTTATTTTCTCCAGTGCTCATGTAAACATTTTTCTGGCATTGGGTTGATTAATGTTGGAAGGGAAAATGTGTACTGTTACTCTGACACTGTTCTTTTTTGCAGCTGATACATTTCATTGTTACACTGGTACAGAACAACCACATCCTGAATTTAAAACGCAAAAGGTGAGCTGACGCTTTGTTCTGTCTTTTAGTTGGTATGATAGTGAGACTTCTACCCCTTTGACCAATAACCAATCCTCACAACCGCACCTGTGAAGAGACACAAGTAGAATTAGTTAGTGAGCAATATTTCAATAAGCCTGAAATCAGAAGAGCTGTCACTTTTGCATTATGTTTCCACTGTAAATTGGAGTTTTGTAGACGTTCACAAACTGTATGTGGAGAACTTCCGCATTGCTGAAGCTGTAACCAGGTTTACTTCAGTAGTCTGTTAAACTGACATTGTCGTATCTTTATATTGCCGAACTGCACATTCAGTGTACAAAATGTTTCAGCACTTCCATAATGTAAACTCTTGAATTTAAATGTTCATGTTTGTATTTTGACAGGCCAATTCTTATGAACGGCAATGGAAAGAAGCCCAAATACATCCATCAGATCTATGATGACAAAGTGTGTGTGGAACCGGTCAGTAGATAATTTTTCTTTCTTATAGATCATGTTGAATATGTTTTAGGTTGTATGGCAACTTGTCTGTCTAGTTCCAGTTTTGACCGTGTGTGTCCTGTTTAGTCTTCTGTCAACAGTCTGAATGGCATGAAGAACTCAGACATATCAGATGATGTTATCATCTGTGACTTGACTGAGAATGATCCTGAGTTGACGGCTGACATCACAGAAGGGTCACCCAGACCCCACGAGCAAGGGTAAGACTGTTTACCTGGTACTCCTTAAGGTTTTGCTCTGCTGTACTGCTTTCAAACTGCAACATGTAAAACATGAGGGCAACTGCTTTGCCCTCATGAACTACCTAGCAACAAACATCTAGCTTATAGACATACGGTCTTCCTATTTTCATGTGCCTGCTTAGTCAATGTCATTCCAAATTAAAATATCTGTTCCTGCTGGAGTTCATTATTGAACTGCTGTAAATGGTTCACTTTTTATTTCTAGGTAGATACACAGTTCAAATTTAGATTTCTGACATAAATAAAGGAGCCAGCTGTCCAAAAGTTATGTATTATGTGTTTTTTGGTTTTCAGCCACATGCATGTACAATAGCTGAAATGATTTTTAGCCTAAAGTGGTAGTCCAGTGTTGGTCTTTCTGCCAAACTTGAAGACTTTGTTTGAGGTTGGCAGGACTGCTGTTCATCCAAGCAGTATCTGAAACTGATCCCCACCAAACAGTGTACTGGTTCACCATGAGAAAGGTTTTAGTGTACAGCAGCAACAGCAAAAAAAAAAGTTGTAAGTATTGAGAGGAGCTCAAGGCTATTGGTCTGTCGACATGTATGAATATGGTAGGGCTGGATGCAATCATACCTGTATTTTGATATTTGTTCATTGAATAGGTTTCTCAAAATACATAGGCTTTATCTCAGTTTGGGCGCCTCAATTTTCCTCTCCCTCACTGCAGTGAACAGTGAGTGAAAGGGGAAAAAAAACGGACAACTTTTGCATTTGCAGTCAAATACTGCCTTTGCGTACCGGTGTTATCCAGACACTTCAACTTCATCAGTGTCACTGGGCCTCAACCACACTGTCAGCAACAGTGTTCTTTAGCTTTATTTAGTTTTAGGACAGTTAATTTTAGTATTAGCAGTATCTTTTGTTAACGACACGTTATCACAATGTCCTCCCACAGGGATATAGAAATAGTGGAAGTAGAGCTGGAAAGCAGTACAGTACAGCCAGCAGAGACAGAGGTGAACACCAGCGTATGCACAGATGACCCTAAACAGACAGAGGCTGGTGTGACCACAGCAACAGACGAAAGCCAGAGGAGCAGCATTTTAAACGCCACTGCACCAACCAGCAGCGCCCTGCAGCTCAATAAGCCCTCTGGCCTGAGCCTGGAGGACCCCGTCAAGATGATGGACTCCATACTGAACGAGAACGGAGCCATATCACAGAACATCAACCTGCTGGGCAAGTAGGTGGCAACTTGAATTACAGTAATTTTTAGTTAACATAGAGCTTTAATAAAGTTTAATGACTGGTCACAGCAAAACAGCTTTTTTTAAAGCTGGTTCATCGTTGTTCTGAGTATAAACACTTAACCTGTTGCACTACCTTTGACTCAAAATCATCTGAAATGAATGAGGAAAATGCAGCACTGATGTAGCATGGCCTTTTGTGTGTGTTTTGTCAGGGTGGAGCTGATGGACTATCTGGACAGCATAGACTGCAGTCTGGAGGACTTCCAGGCCATGCTATATGGAAAACAGTTTGGCACTGATTTTGATGCCCTGGAGGTAAAGTGACATCACTCACACTGTCTTCCTAAACTAGCTAAGGCTACGAGTGGCTCCTAAGACTGTTTAACAAATTGTATTGTATCTATGTATTTACAGGAGAGCATGACTTCAAAAGAGAACACAGCACAGCTAAACAAAGGAAGGACGGAGGAAGACAACACAGGTGAGTGGAGGGTACTTATTCTTCTACCTCAGCTTTGTACATCTTTGTACAAAAGCTTTTTTTGCCATCTGTACTAACATACAATACTCATTAGAGGTGCATCAGTTGATCGGCTAGAGACTGGAATTAGCTGGTTTTAAGCTTGATTGGCTGAGATAGTTTGGATGCTACACCAGAGTGCAGTGGAGCACTGAGGATTTCCACTCCTTGTTCATTAAGCCTGCTTCACTCCCCAGCTTGAAGCCATCATTCTGATCGGGTTTAACCTTGTTTCAGGCTGGTGGCGTGAGCAGTACCAGGGCAAAACAAAATCAGAGCAGGATGTAGGTCAACGCTCCTTCCTTTGAAAAAAATAAACAAAGCTGCTCTGATCACATTCTGTCACACCCACAGTTCCACAGAGAGTAACGGCACAGCCACACATACACTGTGTCTTTACTGAGATTTAAGAAGACACAAAGCTCGCATTCTGTAACACCTGTAAGGCCAACATAAGTTGTGGAGGAACGACCATGAAAACATTTGATGCCTTGTTGTGTTCTTCTGTTTCTGTTACCTGTTGTACCCTTTTACATCTAGAAAAGTACAAATACAGCACTTATTTTTACTTGGAGGTTTTCAATTCCACCTCAAGCTGCTCAGAAATGTGATGACAGTGGAGAACACGGTACACATTTCATATCGTTTTTATCCTCATTGGTGTGGTTGTGCTGTTTCTTTGTGTTCAGATAAGCAATTAATACAGTACACTACCTGCCCCCTGCTGGCCTTCCTCGATGGCTGCTCCCCTCCTCCAGAGCTGGACCTGGGAACCGGCAACAGTGACGCCTCCGGCACCCACCTCCAGCATTCCTCCGACCCCAGTATTTCTGTGGAGGCCGAGCTGCCCTCAGAGCTGCTGGACACCAGCCTGGAGTCGCAGCAGCCGGCCCGCAGCTCCCTGATCCGCCTCGAGCCTTTGACGGAGGCGGAGGCCAGCGAGGAGACACTTTTCTACTTGTGTGAACTGAGTCCGGCCGGACCAGAGGTGGACTCCACCCAGCTGGACTGAGTGTGATCGGGAAGGGGACTGGTGGGACAACAATGCCACTCACACTGATGTTGGCTCACTACCGTTTTGCATCATCCCTTCATCATCCAGTTAATCCTGACATTGACTTGTTAATATCCCGTCACCTCAGTTCAGGAACAGACCTGAAGAGAAGCACCAGGCTGGTGGAAGTAGAGTGTACATTTTCACATTGAAGACTTTTGCATTTAGTCACAGGAATGAGCCACGTTTTCATCAAATAAATGATCATTTATGAAATAATGATAATACTAGTTACAAAGTAACACACACATACTGTACTGCATATACAGTATCTCGTCAGATCATTCTTCATAGTCATCACATGGTCCACGGTTACATCTGCACTACTTAGCAACAGTATAGCTCCTGTTTACTTCATCTAAAGCATGATGGGATCTGTAGTATCGAAACATTTCATTAAGATTTCAATAAAAAGTGACAAGACCTGTAAAAAATGTTTTGATTACTCAGGCTCAGAATGTCTGATCAGCCTGGTTCTCATATCCCTGGACCACTGACAGTCCTCTGTTCCCGTGCACACTTTTGCTGTGCAGTGTATGGGAAAGAAAAAGAAGAGTTTAATTAGCATAAATGTTTTATAAAAACGAATGGAAAATGGCATGAGAAACACAGATTGTTGCTACTGTAAGCACAGGACAGCTTCATCTCACCATGTGTTTTGTACAACATCAGCGAGGAGGTGCTCTCACCTGACCCGTATCAACAGACTGAACATTTGTATATATTTGTGGAAATGTATTTATTCTGATTTGAGTTGATCTTTTGCTACGCGTCTCGTCCACCGAACGGAGGCTCTTCACGC
>JAUBNQ010000016.1:2647896-2658943 GCA_032353495.1 Ctenopoma kingsleyae
GGCAGTGGCACAAGACATGATGTTTTCCAAAGCCTCGGCACCTGCTCCTGTCTCAGGCTGAGGTTGAAGAGGTGCTGGAGGATTCAGGACTCTGGGGCTGACTCTGTCCGGTCCTGCAGCCTTATTGTGGTTCAGCTTCCGCTGCCTCTTCACCTGGCTGCTGGTCACAGACAGATAGGTGTGGGGGGTTGGAAAGTTGGAGGAATGGGAGGGGGGTGATGGTAGGATTGGGAGGTCCAATTCTCCATGGTGTCTCCAGAGACGGGTGTGGTGGCAGTCTTTTATAGTGGTGTGGTTTTGTGGGGATGGCGGTTTCCCTTCTCCTTGAGGCCTGTGATCTTTTTCATCCCGACCAAGTCCAAAGTCTTATTGTCTCTGGTGGGGCAGTTGATGTTTTGGTAAAACATCGCCAGTGCTGATATGTGAGCAGAAGATGGTGGTATGAGAGATGATTAAGATGTGGGACTGATACATGGCTTGTTGAAATTCCAGAGGGTCATCAAAACCCCTAATTCAACCTCTGGAGAAAATGAACCTCACTATTGAGAAAGGTTGATTGAGGTAACATTTGAAACAGAGCTGCTTGTAGGTATACTACAGCATGACTGCATAATCATTAGGACTCATCCTCTGTATGAAATGTCAAAACCGAATTTGTCTGTATTGGGCACAGATGGATCCTACTCATGGTTATTGTAAAACACAAAACCTATTTATGTGCAGAGGACCAGAGTGTGTGACAGCTATGTGTGGTTGTATTTGCGTGTTGTCCCTGCAGACACAGTAGACTCCATCACTCCAGACAAAGTGCGAGGTCTCAGAGACATGCTGAACAGCAGCGCCATGGACATCATGTACTACACTAGCCCTCTTTACAGAGATGAGGTGAGACTGAGACTATTGTATTCTACAGCACACTACCGGCACTATGAAGCATCAAGCATAGCCAATTTAAAATAGTGTGTTGTTTTGTGTGTGTAGATTACCAGGGGTTTGACTCTGGAGCTGAATCGTCTGTACTCATTGTTCTGCTCACGGAATCCAGACTTTGAGAAACACGGAAAAGTATCTATAGTATCGCACTCGTTGGGCTGCGTCATCACCTACGACATCATGACAGGCTGGGACCCCGTGCGCTTTCATCACCAAGAAGCACCCGACCCAGAGGAGACAAAGGCCCGCTGGCCGAGTGACGAAGAGCGTCGCCTCCAGGAGCAGCTGAGACTCACGCGCCTCAGGTACTGCACATTTATTGTTCTGTTCAAGAGATGAGGAGTATAACCAGTTGTATAACCAGAAGTAATATTAATACAAAGTACCTTACACAGTGTAAGATTGTGCAAACATATAAGTGCGTGTTTGTGCATTGGGGTAATTTTGATCTCTGTGTAATATTAATTGTCCCATCAGGTTGAGAGACTTGGAGGATCAGTTCCAGGGTCTGCAGACCTCGTCTTGTGTTGCAGTGCCAGCACTGAAATTCAAGGTACAGTTGACAGCTGTCGGACTATATTGAACACCAGTCTTTTTCTGTTGAGTGTGTGTTATGTTAATAATTACAACAACAACTCTAATTCTAACTACAAACCCTCAGATTCAAACAGATACAAACCTTCTGATTCAAATGAAATTCTTCTGCTTCATATACAAACCATCTTATTCCAAATGCAAATCTTTTGTTTAAACTATAAACCCCATGATACAAGTTATATGCTGTTCTAATTCAAATTAAAATCATCTGATTCTGGAGTGTGTCCTTGATTCCTCCCTCCTTGCACCTTTTCCTTGCATCTCTCCTCTCATCTAACTCCCTCGTGCTCTAACAGCATTTTTAAGCAGTATGTTTGTGGCTCTCTTGTTGAATCTACTCTGTACTCTGTTACAGGTAGAAAATTTCTTTTGCATGGGCTCTCCTCTGGCTGTTTTCTTGGCTTTGCGCGGCATCCGGCCCGGAAATAACGGCGTGCAGGACCACATCCTCCCCACATCTATCTGCAAACGCCTCTTCAACATATTCCATCCCACAGACCCCGTGGTGAGCTACAGTCTCCACGTGTCGTGTCGCAGTCGTGACCCACGTTTCTGCTTTTTATGATTTGTAGGGATGAGTTTTATAGTTAAGTCTGTGTTGTTGTTATATTACACAACAAAATAATGAAATCCAAAAGACAAGCTGACAGCTACGTTAAAATAACGTGATAAGTAATGTCAATCATTTCCTTTTTTTTGTGTTTCAGGCATACAGACTGGAGCCTCTCATCTTAAAACACTACAGTAACATTGCACCTGTTCAAATCCACTGGTAGGCTGTTAGTTTTGAGATGACGTGTTGTTTGCCATGAGAGCAGTCGTATAATAAGCTTGAAATATTGTAGTTTAAGTTTATTATTCGATTGTAATAATCACGTTACACTGTATCTATTATTATATATCCACGAATGAAGCTACAGGATCTCACTGTTTAATGAAAGTAGAGATAAGATAGGATGAGGATTGAGGCTGATGGTGAATGTGATGTTCAGGTACAACACCACCAGCCCAACACCATATGATCAGATCCGGCCCACGCTGCTAAACCCCGCAAAAGAGGTCACATCTGTCTCAGATTCAGAGAGCATCCCCAGCCCCTGCACCTCTCCACCCCAGGCCCGACGGCACTATGGAGAGTCCATCACCAGCCTCGGCAAGGCCAGCATCATGGGTAAGCACAGGGTTACATGGGGGGTTGTGGCTGCATGTATGACAGAAACGGTAGGACATAGTATGGGTGGTAGGTTTCGTTTACATACTTTAGTTAAGAACTACTGTAGGAAAAAAGGAGAATATTTGTGGTGGAAGACAGCTGCATGCACTCACTGTGTATCTGAGCTGCTTGCAGTGCTCATATTGTAGCAAGGAAAGCAGTGGGCACTGAGCATGAGCTAAACAAATCAATAAAAGCAATTAGCTTCTGTCTCCTGAAGCGACAGCACAATACTTCTTTCCTTTTAAGTGTCTGATGTAGAATGGAGACTAAGAGCACATTGTAGGCTACCTGAAACTGATAACAGTTCTTTTATATTCTGCAATATATATGAAGGTAATTTTACTATTCTCACTATACATATCAATTTTATTGAGCAGTGTAGCCTCTGGACAGTATTATGGTGTTAAGTAGGGTTTTTTGGCTTTGATCCTACTACAAATCCTTTAATATTGAGTATGTGCCAATACTAAGTCCACCAATGCCTAAATGTATCTAAATAGTATCCTCAAACAGCTGCTGGAGGTTGCATTATATGCCATCAGTGTGAGGACACACACACACACACACACACGCAGGAGGAGCTCAAAGTCTGCAAGAAAAAACTCATTTTCATGTACATAGTTAATTTGATTCAACCAATTGAAATTGTTTTCAGTCCATTCACCAACAATTTACTGAAATTAGCATACCGAGCTCCTTCATAAACATACAGGTTTGGCGTGAAAAGCGGATGGTAGTAGATTGACTGCAGGTAAAGATTTAGTTTTCAGTTTTTTTTATTTGTTTGCTTGTTGAAATACTGTTTGATAAATTGCTCCATTACTTGTGTTGATTTAGTTGCATGTATGGTTAACAAGCACTGTGGTCTACTCCAGTAATATATAACTTAACCTCTGCTCTGGTTCACTCTGTGGCTGTGAGCACCTCATCTCTCCATCCTTGCTCTATACAGAGAGAGAAGTGGGGAGGTCAGTTTCAGAACCTCAGGAGCAGAGTGAAAGGAAAGAAGGATAAGATTTTGATCAGCTTTATTTTAGCAGATATCAGTCCTTTTAAATCTGCCTAGATTGACCCTAATTCCATTCCTTAGGGTCAGCATGGGGCAGCTCTAGTATTAACTCACATACATAGTCAGTATGGAAGTCAATGGAACCAGCACAAACCCTGTCACTGTGAGGTGGGCAGTTCCAACTGCTGATCAACCGTGGTACCCCAACAATTATCTTTTAGGTTGTGAACTTGTTGTCAAGTATCGGTGTGACCTTGTAGGATGTTAGTCGCCATGTTTGGCTCCACTATGGTGCCTAATTGTTGCATCGTTCATGTGTACCTGGATCCAAGAGACATGTTCTCCAAAATGTCCGTGCAATATATGAACTGATTGGTGTCTATGAGGATTCAGCACCTACACGTGTTGATTTATAACCATTACAAAAACCAGAGCATCATATTACTACAGTGATAAAGTGATCATAATACTTTTAGCGTTTTAGTTTATTGTTAATCAGTAGCAGCACAGTCTTATAAGCATGAAACGTTTTACTTGTTCTAAGGCGATAAACAGGGCCTCAAATGCTATGAGCCTAGGGCCACAAGATTCCTTAACCCGGCCCTGGGTACACGATAAGTTTAAGAAGAAGAAGAAAGTAGTTCAAACATCAAAAGCCACTGAGAAAAACATTAAATACAACCTAGACGTGGAAAAAAGTTTAAGAACATTAATTGAGAACTTCCTTGCTAACAACAACGCAGGCTGACCAGAGTCAGCTAGCATTAGCATTAGCAGCACCAGCAATACAGACGAGGAGCTGGAAACTGCAGGAAACAAAATAAAAGTTGTTCATATTAATTTATTGTTAGTGAACACTAAAGTCTTTGCTAAGGTTGGTAGTTAAGAATTCACTTAATAGGAATAGTTCAGATTTTTGGAAATCAATCCTTGCTTTAAGCAGCAGCCAGTTAGCTTTGCTTAGCTTAGCTTGGAAATATTGGAAACAGGTAACCTGGCTCTGTCCAAAAGCAAAATCCTAGAAAAACCCTGCCCCTGCAAAATCACAGCACATTGTTTTTCATTTTGGTTTTGTGCTGAGTGAAAAATGTAAATATGTTGATGTCCTTATACACAGCCAGGCTAGCTGAGGTATCCAACCAGTCTCCAGTTTTTATGCTAAGCCACACTACTTAACTGCTGGCTGGATTCAAACCTCATAACTGTTTCCTGCACGTGCGGCTACATAACAAATAGTCCCGTGGTGGCGATTGCCTGAGAGCACACGTCACATCAGTGATGGTAGTGTGCTCAGAGGTCAGTTTGATCCAGCAGAGGTCAGTGAAACACTGCTGCTCAGCCTGCTGTTCCACTTTATCTCCCTGTTGATGCACCTCTGAACTTGTCATCTTAGTAGAACTGTATGGAAGACAGTGGTTAAATTCACATTCATGTCTGTTGATTTAATTCAGCTTCTTAACAATAATAAATGTAGATAAAAATAAATACATTTTGCTGCCCCTCAGGTGCTGCAAGTCTGGGAAAAGGAATTGGAGGGATGCTGTTTTCCCGCTTTTCCCGTTCCAGTGGCCAAGTGGGCGGAGTGGAGGAGGAGCCATCAGATTGTGAAGGTGTGGCCTCTGAAGTGGAAAACGTAACTTCAGAAGAGGAAGGAGCAACAGTGGCAGAGAGTGATGAGAAGGACAAAGAGATAGAGGAGGAGAGGAGGGAGGTGGAGCCTGCCATGTCCCAGTCTGCCTCCGCTGTAATGGACAGCACTTCATGTAAGTACTGTGCTCAACCAGCTCAACTACACTTACCAAACCATAACCCTGTGGTAGTGATGACATGACATCACTGTTGTGTAGGTGGGCAACACACATTCAAGATTCAAGAAGAAAAAACTTAATTAATCCCAGAGGGAAATTATTTTGGCATGTTACCAGCTCTCCTTTCAAACTGAAAGAACGAAAGAAAGAAAGAAAGAAAGAAAGAAAGAAAGAAAGAAAGAACCATAACTAGAAAAGATTAACACCAACACAAATACTAAATACTCAATTTACAGAACAAAAATAGGTAATAAAATAATAAAAATGAATCACAAATAGGTCATTTCTGGTCATAATCAGTCCTGTGTGTAATGTAGTGGGGTTATTTGATTATAAATATGATATAAATATGATTATGATCCAGTATCAGTGACTGAATAAAGACATATGTAGGCTTAGTGGGTGCTCCAAGGAAGTCAGCGACATAGATCCACACTTCAAGACATCAGGTCTGCCAGAGGCCTCATGCAGGCTTCTTTGAACCTCCAGAAAATCCTGGATTAGAACCTAGAAGTAATTCCTGACAACAATGACGTGACACTGTGAAAGAACAGTGTAATTATAATAAAATCGAGCACTAAGCTGTAGTTCTAATGTGCAGTAGATTTGAGGAGATGAAGTGTTGTACAAAGATTTGATATTGTAGGCATTCAGAATACACAGAGGCTGAATTAATCTGGATTGTATGTTCTGTAGATGTTGATGGATGAAGGTTGGTCCAGCTAAAATTATTATATAAGTTCAGAATCTCAGCTTTTATTTGATTCTGTGAACTCCACAATGCGTTAAAAATGTGACTGACAGGTGTTTCTTGTTACCCACGTGTTCTGTGAGATTAATTTTCAAATAGTAACTAGCTCAAAATAACCAAAGGCTTTTGGTATAGCCAATACAACAATTTAGATCTACTTTATTGATGCTCTGTACTGTTCGATGCTAATCTGCCGTTTCCTCTGTTGCAGTGGAACTGGACGGACGCATCGACTATGAACTGCGGGAGGGCTTGGTGGAGAGCCGCTATTGGTCAGCGGTGACCTCACACACGGCCTATTGGTGCTCTTATGACGTGGCTTTGTTCCTCCTCACCTACATGTACAGACCACAAGAGCCTCCTGAACCTGCAGAAGACAACCCAGACACCTCGTAACATAAGTGCAAACTGACACATGGAGCCATCACGGCTGGGGTCAATTCACTTTCTATTCAGGCCAAGCCCATTTTATAAAAGGTATAAAAAGTGACTTCATTCTCTAATTTCTTAAAATAATTCTCCGCCTCACACCATTTTTGAAATGTGACATATCAGTAGTAAGGGGTGTGGTAAGTTTTAAAAATCACATTCATGATTTTGGAAGTATGCGGTATTGGAAGACAAACTCTTATTTAAATGACATTTATATTTTGTTTGATCCAAAATACTGTTGTTGAATATCTGTTTTTTTTTATTATTGTAGCTTAAATTATTACGAAACGGTTGATGCAGGTTCATTTTGCATTACTATTTTTATGTTACTGAAAGTTTTGAAACACTGAAGTTGAAATCTAAAGTCTTGCTAATGACATGAAGGCTGCAATGTTCATTAAACCCCACTAAACTAAAGTGTTGCACGAGATTATTCGTCAGCAGTCTTAATTTCAATGTTGGCAATAATATGTAATCGTCTTGTATTAATTTTACCTTATGAGGTCACAAGCGGCAAACAGCATTTGAATTTTGACATAGACACAGTCCTGGATTTTCATATGTTGCGAGCAGAGCAAACTAAAATTATTGAGTGAATTGAAAATGAATTGACCCGACAGACACAAGCACACGCAAATCATGTACCTGTTGCACACATGGCATCTAAATTCCTCTCACAGTGTTACACAGTGTAAACCTGATGACAGAGCAGATTCAGTTGGTCCATGCTAGAAGCTGAGTTTTTATGATTTTGCCTTTATGCACCACCACAATGGATTTGAAATAAACCAATCCAAGATCGTACAAGTCTTACATAAATATGGCATTTACCATTTAGGAATTACAGACTTTTTAAGCAGATAACCTCCATTTTCAGGGGCTTAATATGACGTAATTGTAAAAATAACAGTATTTTTACTCCTTGGATTAAAATCCTTTGAGGTCCATGTCCAAAATTCTGAGTTTCCTCCCTGGAAATGCTTTGCCAGGCCTTTAGTTCAGCCACCTTCAGTTGCTACTTGTTCCTGGGTCTTTCTGACTTTCCTGTCCGGGAATGTTACCAGTGGTTTGTATTGTTAGCTCCAGTCAAACAGCTGCCAAATGCCAAAGCAGTACGTCATATCAACTCTGACCTTTTATCTGCTTTGTTTGTCTTGAAGTAACAAGGGAATGGACCTCGCCTGGTCAATGAACTTCTTGTCAGTCAATTGTCCAAATTAAACATCTACACTTTAATTACATCCTTTTTTTTATTTTTTATTTCAAATCCACTGTGGTTGTGTATAGAGGCAAAATCGAAATCATTGTTGAAATACTTCTGGACCTAACTATGTGCTCAGATCCAGCTTTCAGTGAGAGGTTTATGTTCCAAGCCTGTGCTCTGTTTCCTGGTCTTAACTCTCCACAACAACCACTGATTCCTGGGTAAAAGCATCCTGCTGTGTTGGACAATGTCTGACTTGCTCTGTTGGTCTGTGACTTTCTGTGCTGCTCAATCTGTAGCCATAGACAAGCCCCAGTGTTTGTTTTAATGTCTAAGCTTCTGCTTCTGAGAAATATGTTAAATCATTTCTTATAACCTTATGCCTAACTTGAGAAGCTGCAGGTACTCATGGTAGATGTCATGAATCATTTCCTACCAAGTGCACCACACAGATACTGAATCTTCATCTGACTTAAAGCAGCATTAAGTTTTCTTCACCACTGGAGGGCAGAAAGGTGCAAAACACACATCATACAGTCACCTGACTGTGGCATACGCAGCAGGTGTAGCGCAAGCAGCATGTTAGCGTCACACAGGATGCATTCAGGTACAGTATTGATTGTAGATCAGCTAGATCCCAAACACACAATCAGCGTAGTTATACATATAACAGAAGGAAGAAAATAGATTTGATGAAATATCAAATATAAGCTGCTGCACAGCATCTGTAGACACAGATTGATCAAAATGTATTTTTCTATCAGATGCACATGCCACTGATGGAAAAAAACAAGGCTTAAAGTCTGATTTGCCCAGTTAGATTTCTCCTGGATAACATCCGTTATCCACACATTTAACAAACACTGCAAAAGACTGCAGAGGCATGTCGATGTGACAGCAGAGCCATCAGGAAGAACCAGGAAACAAACTACTGACCCTGGGTGTTCATAGACAACTGCTCTACCAACTGATCTACTGCCACCCTAAATAATAGGCAACTCTGGAGTTGTTGCAAATGATCAATATCTACATATCCAAAGATGATCATTTTCTCAATAAGAAGAGATGAAGATGTGGTTTTAGGGATGTAGTTGGAGGATTTTTGTGGATATTAGACAGAGTTTATTATTTAAGCCGTCATTTAAATGTCTTAATGTGTGAGTGAGGGGGACATTTAAAATTGCTCAGGTGTCTGACTGATACTGAAGCTAACACGAAGGGCTCTGTTGTCATGAACCTACAGCACAGTTCAGATCACAGTCACAGCATGTACTGTATGATACCCTGTTACCACAGTGACCAGGACACACGGTATTATAGGCTGGAGACGACTAGGTTACTGTATGAAGCGTCAGTCTGTGCATGTAGAATCATTACAGTAGAGAAATCAGAACATCTCTTTTAATACATATAAAAATAACTTAATGGAGCTCGAGTCATGTCAGCAACATGTGTGGAAAATCACCATGTTAACATCAGCTGATGAAAACTGCTGGCCACATGTTTTGGAGTTGCCAGTTGCAGCTTTCATACTGTCAAGATGACGACACGATGCTGACTGTAATCTCGGTCTGATATTGGCTGCAGCACAAACTGCTGCTATATTAAAACATCATACAGCATTTATTTTACTATGTCCCAAGGCACCTAACCAACATCTCTCTCTTCTGACAGCCAGTGCAAATAACAGTTTCAAAGAATTTTGTAATTGCAACCACACTTTAGCTCAAACAAAGCATGCTCTGGATACGTGCGTATACTATGAGTTTGATTTATTTTATGACAAGCATGCAGACTAACATTCAAATCTGCCATGAAGAAGCTTAGGTTTATACTTTTACCTTTGTGTCCATTGTTTAGTTGTGATACATGTTTACGTTCCTATTTTCTGTTTGTTTTTCATATTTGGTGTGGGATGTAGAGTTTTTAGTCTCCCTTGGAGGCATAGATGAGTTTTGCTCCTACAGATTGTTGGAGGAAACCTCTGGACGGTTTGTCAGATCGAAACGAGAAGAGGATTAGATGCAGTTCTATCAGTGAAATGATTTCCAACCCCAGGGCAGCTCAGCCTCCAGTAATATGTTAATCAAATTCAACTTCTTCTCCTCTGACCACCAAATGAAAGAGGATCACAACACCAACATAGTTTTTGTCAGTTACAGTCGTATTTAACCATTTTGCAGCAGCAGGTTTGTTTAGGAAGAAACTAAAATGCTGCCTGAAAAGTCAATTTGTAATTATTTTTGTTATTCAGTAATAATAATAATTGTTATTGTTATTGTCATTCAGCATCTCATTTTCACAGATGTTCAATTCAAGGTTTTCTTATTGCTGCACTATATAAAAGTCAAATTATTTTTGCATTGGTACTAAAAGCTGCTATGTAAAGCTTCTGTACATAAAACGTGCCATAAGGCTGTGTTTAACAGAAATGAATGATGCTTAAATTTGAGAGATTGGGTTGGATTAAGGTTTGATTTTCTCATACTTTGTTTGCATCGCCAGGTGGCAGGCTGGTCGCTCAGAGTCACTGCTGGTGTTAATTTACCCCTCCGCTTCAGTGTTATTATGATGCCAAATCAGCAGGACTTACCTGTTCTTATCTGAATTTGTGCTTGTTTACATGTCATTGTGGTAAATGTCATAAGAATATCTCCTTCCCGTGGAGCACTTTAGGCCTAGCGTTATCTGTGCCATATGTAAGCAACATGCTTACTAGTACATGTTAGGAGTTCAGAGTGGCGTGTTCCACTGAGATGTGCGATGGATCCTCTTTTCTTGCCTTGGACTGTGACTTGATCATACTCTCATTCTGTTGTCATGTTCACCTTTCTACCGTTGCTGTACCCTTCCTTCTTGGATGATGTGGTGCTGTACAGATGTTTGATTTTTCATTAAAAAAGGGGGGGCACCCCTGCGCCATCCCTCTTGTCCTCTTTCATTACTTTAGTCTGTTCTTCTAAGTTGACTTCAGGAGACACATTTTTAAGGATAAAAATGAGTCAGTGAGTTGTTGCTAGTCCCCAATTTAAACTATATACTGTACATACATATACAATCATATGTGCTCTGTTTTAATATACAACACAAAATAATT
>JAUBNQ010000016.1:2682939-2694975 GCA_032353495.1 Ctenopoma kingsleyae
TGATGTTAAAAAAATCTGCTTCTATTTCAAAAACATAGTCATTTCTGTATGTGTCCAAACTTTTGACTGGTAGTGTAGGTCATAAACATATATATAGATATAAGAGCAGACAGGTAGAGAACGCTCTCATCAGTTTGGATGGAGAGATATACAACATGTGCTATGTTTGGTGTATCTAGGGGACATGCTCATCAGATGGTGGTGGAGTTAAACTACAGGGGACGAACCTGGCCAATAGGTAGCAGAGCTATAAGAAACCAGAGGGGTCAGGAAGGCAGAAATATTTTATGAATTTAAATCATCATTATAAAACTCTTTTGCAATGATGGTAACGTAGCTAATGACACGTATCTTATCATGGAAAACATTGTAAATCCTATGTGTGTCCAAACTTTTGACTGGTAGTGTTTATCTATATACATACTGTAAATAAAACATTAGGTTTTTATAGGTGTACTGTAGTTTTGCACTTGTACATAAGCACTCTAGTTTGAAGGCACTATTGTCCAAATGTGTTTCAGATTCTGATGCTTTTGCGGACATATAATTAGGGCTGGTCCCCTCCAGCAGCTAGCAGTAATATTCTGGACACTTCAGAGGAAACTGCCGAGAGTCAGCATCATCATTTTAAATTGATGAATTCAAATGAAAACTGAACTGGGTCAACAGCTTCTTTCAAAACCAGTTGACAATTCGTGGACTCATTTGACAGACACAGTCACTGATCATCATGTACACTGCGGCTGCTGTGGGGCATGAATATTTCTGCTGAGTGACTCTGTCTGTGTGTGTGTGTGTGAAGCTCTGAGTGGCTTTGGCTGGTTTGTATTTTCTCCTGAGAAAACAAGTAGAATTGTAAACACACACATACACCAGAAAAAAAGCAGGTACTTTTAAATTTTAAATATCACCGTGTCCGAGCTTAAAGTGAACACGAGCATCTGAGATGAGAGGTGAATAAAAAAATGGCCAAATAAAGCACAAGTAACAGAGTGTAGAAGAACAGGACCAATTAAAGAAGTAGAGCAGAATAAAAGAAGAGAATACAGGACTTACAGCCTGGTACACCTTGGACAGGTTGCCAGTCACTCCCAGTGCAGACACATACAGAACCAGAGAACTTAGAAATCTGGTTCCCAGTGAGGACAAGACGCCAGACTGATCCGAATAGAACATCGACATCAGCGTCATGAGTGGACGTGTACTAAACCACCAAAACCAAATCCATCAGTCCATGATCTCAATGGAAGCATGGTAAGACCATTTCAACCATACATGTATCAATAAAATAAATGAATTTTGGATTATCTGGTTCCACTGGTGGTATATTTAAAAGTTCACTGGTGCCAGGGTATAAGTCCTTGCTCAGGTGTTGGGGGTGATTTTCCTCTGATGTGATGCTACCAGCTAGATACAACATCCCACTGTTCATGGATGAATTATCTACCAGGTCCACCAGACAAATAGGCAGAGAGCCTCTGTATGATGTGACTTGTTTGATAGGCACAGAACACAGCTAAAAGACACACAATGACCACGTGGAGGATCCCAAAGACAGGCAACAGTACTACAGAGATGTGCTAAAGGATTACAAAGAGACAAGAGACAAAGGCCCAAAATGAGCAATAAGAGAAACAGAAACATCGCAGAGTTATTCAAAACAATAATGTCTACAAAGACACTTTGAAGAGTTGAAAATAACTATAAAGAGGCAAAACACAGACTTGAGATCACCGCAAAGAGATAAAATATTTCAAAATATCTCACAGTGACTACAAAAACATAAATTGACCACAAAGAGACAATGACTACAAAGACACTTCAAATGACTGTAATGATGCAAAATAACTTAAAATAACTACAGACACAAAAGCATGCAAAACAAGTTTAGAAATGTATTTCTGTGGCTTGTGTCTGGAGGTCTTGAGTGTGTGTGTCCAGTATCCACATACCGTCTGTGGATCAAGCAGGTGAATCAAAGTTCCACATACTGTAGATATTTAAATATCCATAGTAGGAAACATGTTTAGTCTGTGTCGTAGTTTAACATATGACGTTTAATGATGAGTGAATTCACACCACTCCAATGATTGATCAGCACAATACTGATAATCTATCTGTACCTAACAAAGACAGAAGTGTGTCGCATCATTAGAAAAGTTAAATGGAAGCGTAACTCACGCGGGTTTCTGATGCTGGAGCTGTCTTTGTTCTGATGCAGGATAAAAATAAAAGTCCCTATCCTGAGTGAACTCTGCTAAATATTCACGTTTCAAAGTGAAAGTATGGTGACAACAAAGTGCTGACATCAGAGGGAGGCTTGTCACAGCAGATACCTGCTGGCTGTAGCCGTCACTTCTGTCTCGCTACTTTGCAGAAAAAAAGAGTGGGGATGGGACATGCGCACACACTGTGTGGTTGTGTTCAGACGCCAGCTATTTTTAGCAGGAGGTATTGTTACCAGTTTAACCCTGTGTGGAAGGTTAGTCTGGGAAATATTAGAAAGTCATAATCCAAACCTGGGGTTAGGGGTTTACTACCCTGCTCTTACAAAGCTCTTCCACAGTAGAATGTCTCTTATTCTAATGATGTTAAAATGACAGCTGGACATTGATGATTATGACAAGCCTATTTGAACACTGAAACAGGGTCCAGCATGTTCCATGCTTTGGAAACAACAAAGTGTGCAGGAAGGAATTATCTGCTCATGATCCAAACCATACAAGCTCAACTATGGAGATCACTGGAGGCTGGGGTTTGCTCCTGCTTCTGGACCAGACTCACTGATCTTTAATGATGCAATAATCCATGATGTTAACAGCAGGGTCATTTCAGACGTGTACAAAAACCTTTTGTCTGCAAATTAATAGAGAAATGCATCAAAACTAACTGGGAGGAGCTTCATCATGCACACAATGATCCAAAACTCGTATAGGACTTCATCAGAGGCAAAATGTGGAACGATTTAGAGCCAAGTCAATCACCAGACTTTAACCCAGATAGAAGCACCCCAAAACAACTGATGGAGGAAAAAGCATATCAAAAGAAGTAACTAAAATTTGGTGATGATTAAGATCAAAAGACGTGTCAAAGTGTCCCTGAACGTGAATACTTTCAGAGGTGACTGCACACTCAGTCGTTCATTTACACTTTCTGTCCCTGTCTAAATCTCCCCAGTTAAACGAAATTTGAAAAGTTTCTATAAAAGGACACATTGTTCAAACCAGTCGGCTCTTACGTCAGATGAGCCGCGTGTCAGTGGAGAGCAACTGTGTCACCTGGCTCCAAAATTGCAACCTCTCCATCTCATGAGGTTGTCGTTGCCTACGTTTGCATGATGTCAGAAGGAGACAGGATCAAGTCAGACACAAAACAAGTCGCTCACCCTTCTATCTGACACACACACACACACTCATGCGTGCTTTGTCACACACACCATCATGTCACACACTGCACTGTTCCTGCTTCCTGCATAGAGAGATGCAGTTTCTCAGAGGAATCAACAAATGTCATATTTTCTCCTGTTTTCTGGATGAAAACTACAACTCCTTTTTTTTTTTTTTTTACAGATTACAAAATACATCTGTCCGCCCGCATTCAGGCGTCTCCCTCTCACATCTCTCCATGTATAGACTGTCTAACATCAAAGCAGCTGCTGATGATCTCGCATGCAGCTGTAAACATCACACACCACACTCATCTTTTTCATATGGCTTCAGTTTTTATTACATATTCATCTGTTTTCCAACTGAAATTCACATCCATGCTTCGTTTGGTCAAATCAAGTGTTCCCAGATGAAAGGTGACGTCATGAGGATTATTCAAAATATGATCTAGTGTCTTCTTACATCTCTGGATAAATATTATATATACAGTATGGCACTTAATGACATGAAAGCAACAAACAACACCATGAAAGAAATGGGCGCTTGGGTGTAACAGAAATAAAATACTGGTGGGTTTCCAGACACCACCTTCCTTTAACTAAAGCAAAGGAGTAATCACTTAGGTTAAGGTCAGTGGTGCGAGCACAGGCATCCAAAACGATGAGATAATGAGGGCTATACTGTAAGAATGTGTGATATAATATCTAAAGAACACTCCTGTGATTGTGAGCGTTACTGTAAAAGTGGTGATTGGAAATGTTGGAATGGGACTGAAACACCATCACAACTCAGAGCTGACCTCCACTAAAAAAATGAAACCTTGACCTTAATCTTATTAATCAAACTCAAGGTATCAGGCTCCACAAAGTTGAATGATGTCAGCTGAAAGCTAAATATTAGCTAAAAATATTTGATATAAATGTAATTACGTTATTTCAGCTAACATCATATGGTTTTTATATGCAACTTTACACTACTTTTGTTCTGGGACTGTTTTTACTTAGGATTGGCCCCCAAGTTCCAATTCAAAGAGACCCCCTCCCCCACCCCTCCCCCACAGCAATTTTATACATGAACATCAGTTTATCCATCAGAAGGAATTCTACCAAGCAAGTCAAAACTGTATAATGTACAGTATGTACATGCCTCTAGTTTGCAGCTGGAAATGAATGAATATTGTGTTTCAAACTCATCAGTTTTGTTCACAAATATTTAAATCTCATATGCCTTTTGTGGAGAATGCCTAATAATAACTAATAACTAAATTTCAGTAGATTTTTTTTCCAGAAAATTATGTACATGTAAGTAAATTCTTCTGTTCAGTTCTATTATGATGGTGATTAAACACATTTTTTTTTAAACATTGTTAATGCACAATAATTATAACTCTCCAGCAAGCAATTTTCAGCAATCATTCAGCCATATTGATTCATGCTCATACTCATATACATGGAAATCTCCATCCAATACCATATGATGTGAAGATGGCATAAAGAAAGACATAATCAAAGTGTATTATGGGAGTAGGATCCAGTGTTTTGGTGACTGGTTAACTCTGTGGCTCCATACAGAAATGGTTTGTCCAGTTTGCTGTGAACACAACTCCTGTGGTGAGACTGAGAGCCAGGCTGTATCACCAAACAAGAGGGGTGGAGGCAGCACACTGATGCTCCACAGTTCAGCTGTCATATATGACTGACTCCACACACCTTTGGCCATGTTGTGTTTTAGTTTCTGCTTTGAAGAAGCACTTTATGAAGAAAACACTGTCAAACGCAGTATCCATTCACGTCCGTTACCTGACAAACTAATGTGTGGTCCATCTGTCTGATGCCCTGCCATAATCAACAAGATGTCAGTGAGATTAATCCTCCATCCTGTGGAAAATATCCAGGCATGATGAATTAGTTAGAAACCTCAGTCAAACGTCTGATATCTTGGAAATACTCTTCAGATGTTGACATTGGCTTTTGCTGACACCCCACCTCAACTTTATTTTATTTTAAGACTAAACGCTATGAATAGTTACGTTGAATGTTTTTACTCTTTATAACTAGTTTCTACACAGCTGTCCTGCAGCCTCCTCGTGTATGTTTGACAGGCAGCTACACATATGCAGAGTCACTGGACTGAGTACGCCCAAAGTTTGGCATGCTCATCCTGGGCATGTCTTTGTTCCGGATCTCGTAAATTGACTTCCTCCTGGCCTGAACGCCCCTCACAGCTGTTTTGATCTTCCTCCAACCGAGATGGTTGAGCTCTGCCAAGTTCAGCACTACGCATATGCCACTGACGGCAAACATGAAAACCAGAAACACAGTCTTCTCTGTGGGCCTGGAGACGTAGCACTCCACATCTTTTATGCAAGGGTACCTATCGCATTCGTACACCGCAGGGACGTTAAATCCATACAGGAAGTACTGGCCCACCAGAAACCCAATCTCAAGTGCATTTCTGAAAACCACCTGGATGATGTAAAACCTGGAGATGCCTTCCTGCCTTCTCATTTTGGACTTTGTAGTTCGCATGACTGAGTGAGGGATGTCCTTGACCTCCAAGCAGTCGGGCTCGGCCTCCTTGTTGGAGTTTTCGTTGTTCTGCAGCACCCCGTTCACAATGGTGTTCTTGATCTTCTTGCTGTCATCTCTCTTCGTGGAGTCCTGGTCTTTGTCCAAGGATAGGTACACTGTGGAGTAGCGTCGCTCCTTCTGCTTGGCGGACTGGTGCACAGAGTAGGTGATGAAGCAGAGGCTGGGGCAGCACACCATGATGATCTGGAACACCCAGTACCTGATGTGGGAGATAGGGAAAGCCTTGTCGTAGCAGGCCTGGTTGCAGCCTGGTTGTAGGGTGTTACACACGAACATGGACTGCTCATCATTGTACACAGTCTCTCCAACAATTGCCACGATCAGAATGCGGAAGATCACCACCACAGTCAGCAAAATCCTGAGGGAAAAATCAGCCACAGAAATAGATTCATTTGCATTTATTTTTTGCATGAACCTCAAATTCATATATTCATAAATAAAATGGTTACTGTTCTTGGCCCCTTTTGAATATATATGTGATATATGTGTCAGTCATTAGATTTGTGCAGCAGGTGATGAGAGCTGACAAGCAGCCATGATGTAGCTTTGTTTAAAGAGTGCAGACCCTGGACAGGGGGTTTGTGACATGCTGACTTGTTACTGACACTTGACTTTTACATTTCCGCAGACCATTACATCATCATATCATCGTGTGTTCAGTGTTACATGTGTTTCTGTGTGCTCCAGGCAGCGTTGGCTCTAATACCTTTTCTATAATCTTAATTAAAACCTGCAGGAGCTATCCATCACAGTGGACCACCAGTGAATCATTTCGCCTTTTAGTTGTTGTTGTGTTACTGTAGTGAGTGCAGACTGATCAAATCGAGCTGCACTTTAACTGCATTACCACACAGCGATAGGTCAATTACAGAACAACAGAAGCAGGGATATTGTTCACTGTGGTGCACTTAGGTAAGAACAAAGTCTCTTCTGCAACTATTTATTTTACCATGTCATTGTTGCTGTCCCTTTTATGATCTGATTTGTAAGGAAAATCTGTTTATTTTCTAGCTATTTGACACTTGTTTCTGGAAATATCATGAAATAAAGAGAACTACAACAAGCAGAATTGTGTCAAATGGATGAAAGGCAGAATGTTTTTTTCACATTGACATTGAAAGAAATTGATATTCGACTGTAATAAAGCATCAAATCACACAACTAGACCGTTCTGTCCATTTAAACAATGTATCATGCATGTGGACATTATGAGCACAATGTCCAGGAGGAATTTTGGACCATTCCTCCTCACAAAACTGAACAATATGTCTATTCTTAACATGCCTGGTGTGAATGGATCTCTACTGGGCTGACGTCTGAGCCCATTTTGTGTCTCTGAAGTCATTCTGTAGTAAATTTACTTTGACGTTTATGGTCACTGTCCTGTTGCATCCGAACAGTAAAGTATGATGAGTGTGTGCAGTGATTCAGCAGGACAATGATTCTGAACATCAGAGTACGTCGACTACAGAAGCACTGGCTTCAGGTTACTGCAGCCAGAGATGGTTCAAGCAGTTGTTGCCCTTACTTCACCATCCACCTGTATGTGTAATGGCTCGATGAAGACATGAAAGATCTCGACTGTTCGTGTTTTATCAGCTTAGGAATATCAGGTTTGGTGATATGTGTGACAGTGGTGAAGATCAGATTACATTTCATGATCAGCTTATGCAGAAAAGCAGGAAACTGCAAACAGTAACATTAGTATTAGTATGTATGTATTATATCCCATTTATATATGTTTTGTTTTTTTTTAAATTAGAGAGGGCTGCCAGTGTGTCCACAGGCAGGGTGTTGTTTAGGGTGTAGGCACTTCCCAGCGGGATCCCGCCGCCTGTGTGGGAGCTGTCTGGTGCTGAAACAACCTGCGCCCTGTCAGCCACTAAACCCCGCGGCTCTCCTGTGGCACTTTCTCATCTTTTTAAAGACGAAAACACGTTTCTCCAAACACTGTAAAACCTCTTCTGCTTGATGTTGTGTGGTGTGTTTCTCTCAGCTGTTCGAGAAGACAACAAAAGAACATGTTTCTTCATTTCTTTATCCTGTTAACTCTTACCTGCCAATCATAGTAGAGTGCTGCTGAACAGCCGCCTCCAAGAGACGCTCTAATATGGTCCACTCCCCCATGATTGCTCATTCGGAGATCACAGGCGCAAATTGTGCACAAAAAAAACCCACCAGGATCTTATTTTCCTTCTATGTGCCCAAGAGCTCCGACAGGATCCAGTGAATGCACGAATGTGTGCGTGTTTGTGTCCCGTTGAGCAGCTCCGTGTGCCGCCTGAGCGCTCCCGTCCTCTCCGCTCTCCAGGTGCGTATTAGTGCAGAACCCTCCTGTGCGCCCGTGTCGGTTCGTGTGTGACTGAGCGTGGTGTGGAGCACAATGTGCCGCTCAGCGTTAATCCCGCTATAAGTAGACTCCTTTGCGTCACACGCGCATCGGCTGGTGCGGTTGGAGAAGCCAGGGACGCACGCCTGTCCAGGGAAGCACATTCATCCATCCACGCAGCACTGACCTCGGGGTGAGACGATATGTGGTGTGCTGTGCTGCAAAAAGTGACTATCTTAATAAGAGCGCGCACTGATCGGATTAGCAGTAGCAGAATCTGGCCATTGCAAATATGTTTTCAACATTTAGACTGTAGTGTCCTTTCCTTTGTGAAAGTTTATCATACAGGTTGGTGGAAACCCTGCAGCACCGACATTGCTGTCTGACGCACCTCCAACGGTACAGGTGCGCCCCTACAGGCCTTCACCTGGGGGAGTCTTGATGAACACCTGATGAACAAATTTGGTGACCTAGATGCATCTAGTAGAAACAACTACTGGACACTCTGTAATTTGTAGTAGACTATTTCTGTCACTGCAGTACTGCTGCTGCTGGTCACTGCTACTACTGCCTCAGTGCATGATTCCTCCTGTGGTAGTTTGTGGGTGAAAACATGAATGGTGGACAGGTGGGAAGCGTGCTGAAGTAAAAGGTATTAAGTGTAGTAAAGGGAAGTTGACTTCAGCCGTTTGTTTCTGGCTGTGTAGTGGGTAGAGGTGTATTGGATAAACTTGGTTCCAGAGAGTAATCTCTTTAACTGCCTCACTTCAGTTCCAAATATAGAACAACTTAAGAAGACAACCCATAGTACAGGTCTGCCAACAGGAATCCCATTAATACACTACTCACAGTAAACAGTTGAGGAAGGACAAGTCTGAGTCTACACTACACTACAGTGCTGTGAAGGTGCAACTATACATAAATTATCCAGAAAATGTAACATAGATTGCAGGGAAGCACGTATTGTAGATAATGGGGGCTTCCTGCTTTATTTTACTCCTGTTCAGTGATCAACATCTGCAAATTAAAATAAATGAATATAACATAATAAATGTTTTTAGCCATCTACTTTTACAGAATGCACGGCTTCTGTCTGCAGAGTTAAAAAGAAGTAATTTTATTCTTGTGCTCTTTTCTACATCAGACAATCTGACTGGGTAATAGTAGTATCTAAATCCACACTTAATACTCATCCTTACAGTTTCTTTTAATTAGTGGCTCATTCTTTGACTATTTCAGGGTTTGTACTGTATGTTGTCACCTTTAATGTCCATACTGTAAAGAATAGATCAGGCTTTTTTTGATGTCCCAATCCGACCCAAGTCAGATGGCATGGTGGCTGAACCCAACCTGAATCTGATGAGCGTACTGTTTTTTCACATCCAAACCCGACCCAAACACAATGCAGCTGCATTTGTGTGATCTCTTTCTTCCAGAAACAACACAGCCACCTCATCATTTTTTACTTTAATAGCATTTTTTGATATGCAGCTTGCTTCCCATGTTTCTAGTTTGGGAAGTATACGTGTAAATGAATGTCATTTAACTTTCATCTGCTTTCCTTAAAGTAAAATATTTCTCGACTTCTACCATGTGAATTGAAAAACTTCCAGATGACATTATCTGGAGGAGTTTTTCAGGTATAATCAGATTTATTGTTGCTTACCTTGCAGAAGTGGCGTGTCATGAAAACAGGACATCTTACAAACATATTATCTGATTTCATTATTAAAACATACATAACATGTAAACTGGTGTTGAAACACACAGTGTATTAGTGTATGGGGCTGTGTAGCCACTGGTCAGACAGAGCACCCATCGTGACCCCTTTCTACCACCAACAGTAAAACCACCAGGTGGATTTACATGGGGGGCTGCTCAGTGTATACACCGTAACATCCACACTCTAGTATCTATGTAGGAAAAATCACTCACCAAAGGAACAGGGATTTTAAAACATAATCAGCCATTAAACACAGATATAACGTCTCCTGACAATAAACACTCTCTGTTTCCAAGAGTGATTATTCTTGTAGGTGTAGAATAAGTGACAGAGCCACTCAGAGGCATTAATCTGGAAAGGTTGCTACTACAATTTGAAGCCCATTGGATATTTCTACTACACACCATGTTGAGGAACTGAACTGTCTCCTTTAGTATATTTAATTTTGTCTTACACTGCAATGATTTGATGAGTGTTACTGTTTTATTGTAACACACCACAAACAATAGTTTATCATGTATAGTTTATAGTATCTGTCACTTTGTTGTACAGACCAGTTTTTTGTTGTTGTGTAGTTTAACATCAAGAACAACTTTGTATAGGTGATGATGAGCAGCACACCATGAAGACAGATCTACAAACATAGACTCTGCTCCGTGTGATCCCTTCCATTGACTCATAGTTATGAACAGTGGTGTCACACTGCTCTCTAGTGGATAAACTACACAAAAGCAACATGATAATGGGTTATGGACATGTATACAACAGTCAGTCAAAACATAAATACCAGCATGGTGAGGTTAATGTTGTGGTGGAGAGGTGCTCAGAGAGCAGCTACAGCTCTGGACCGTTGCAGGTTTAGCCAACCAAGTAAGAGCACATTTAAGACCATCAGGATGTTTGGGGGCTCATCTATGCGCAGCATCGTAGCTAAAAGCTGAGGTCCTACCAGCTCAGATCAGTGCCAGGGTTTAGAAATCTGTTTCAGCCACATAGAATGACTGATTTGTAAACTAGCATTAGCACTTAAAATATCAGTGATGTCATTTATTTTTTACATGGCTAGTAATAACCTACAGAATAGATTTTTAAGGTTTAATAGCTTTTATTTTATATTCCAATCCAACTTTATTTATAAAGCACTTTAAAACAGCCCGCACAGGAGAAAAGATGCAAACTCAGTGCATATGAGATAGGTAGCCAGAGTCAGTTTGTCATCTGTGGTATAATGGAGACTACATCCCCTAAGCAAAAACTCCACTAGAGCAGCTGTTTAACTGAAAATGCTGTCACCAAATTTAAAGAACTGATCCCATTATCTTTTAATGCAGTGACATGTACCAACACAGAGGAGGGCAGTGATACTAACTTGACTCCTGTACAGGTCGATTATCTCGTTGATAATACTGCAGCCTCATTACGTACAATACTCGATGCTGTTGCACCTCTGAAAAAGAAGGAAGTTAATCAGAGGAGGTTAGCACCATGGTACAACTCACAAATCTGTAGCTTAAAGCAAACATTGCTAAAGCTGGAAAAGAAGGTGGCGCTCCACTAATTTAGGTGAATCCTGCGTAGCCTGGAAAGACAGTTTAATAGCATATAAAAAAGCCCTTCATAAAGCTAGAACCATGTTATTCATCATTAATAGAGGCAAATAAGAACAACCCCAGGTTCCTTTTCAGCACTGTAGCCAGGCTGACAAAGAGTCGTAGTTCTGTTGAACCGAGTATTCCCTTATTTCTTTCTTATTTAATTTGCAGTAATGACTTTATGAACTTCTTTACAAGTAAAATCCTCACTATCAGAGAATCTATCAGACCCTCCCTGCAACTGGCATGTCCAGCAGTTCCTGACCTGTTTTTAAGACCTCAGTCTTACTTAGAATACTTCCATCCTGTAGATCATACAAAGTTAATTTCAATAATTAATTCAGCAAAACCATCTACTTGTCTCTTAGACCCCATCCCGACTAGACTGCTCAAGGATATCATACCCCTGATCAGT
>JAUBNQ010000016.1:2718161-2730628 GCA_032353495.1 Ctenopoma kingsleyae
CATCTGAACATCAACCTTTCTCCACATTTGAGCAACAATATTGATCCATAAACCACAGAGAACAAAATACATTGTTGTCTTTGGAAAGAGCTGCATTCACCAAACAACTTTCCTGTATGTTTGTTGATCTTTGTCTCATTCACTTTGTTTTACGTTTTCACATCTGTTACAAACTGAGATTAAAGCAGAGTCTGCAGCATATTAATGAATGAGTCTCAGAAACTCAGAACATTAATAAGTCACTGAAGTTTAGTTTGTAGCTGTGCGTGGAATAATTTCCTGAGAGTTTGTAAAAGGATCCATATAAAACATCTCCATGGTGAGCACTTCTGTGCGCATTTCTGTAGGTGTTGCGATATCGGTAACTTCATTAATTATTCATGATTAGTCAGGATCAGTCAGAACAGTAAATGATATTGTTCGTTGTCCTCATGTGCTGCCTGACAGATGTCTGCATATTTACATTTGCACAATAACGCTGCAAAACTACACAAACAGATTTAAGTACAGAAGTAGTGGAAGTGAGGTGGCCAGGGTGTTTCAGTCCAGAAAGCAAATGCTGGTTTAACGCGTCAAATCCCCCTGATGTGTCAATTCGCGTCCGGCATGTGTTCTCTCATTGAAAACAATGTAAGCTAATGGTTTGACGCGCATCAGATGCTTCCAGTGTGTGTTGGCCTTAACACTTAATTTTTCCAATTTCTGTTTAATTTTAGTTAGTTCCACCAACATATTGGACATCTTGCGACTGTATAGTCTATGGTGCCGACATTCTGCTGTTTGTGCTGTTTTGCAGATCTCAGCTCCTGAGATAAAACACACTCGTGGATGGATATTTAGGCAGAGCAGAGCCAGAGAAGACTTTGATGTATTAGATAAACATGTAAATAAAGATGAGTCTGGGTACTGCTTGTGGCGGATCAGGTGCTAGGCTGAACCTACAGTGCTTTTGTCTCTAGACGCTGTAAGATTTACATGAAAATGTGGTGGGCATTTACAGAAGATACATAAAATCTACACATTTGAGGAACTTGTACTTGTTTCCCAAGCAGAAACAAAGAACAGCCATTGTGCAGAAGTTCTGTGTGGTCAAGGTTATTTGAAAGAATACTGCATGCAAGCATGTTGTTGCAAATGTGTTACGGCCTTATCACCATCCTGGAGTGAGATAATATCTTAGTGGTAACAACGTAAAGATGGAAATATTGTTATAAGTTAGATAGTTATGACATACTACTTGATCTGTATTTTTATGAGGTCATGCTCTTTACAAACATATTGCTAGCCTTTATTTTATTACTATGCTAGAAACTCCACGACAGTGCTCTGTGCAAATACCTGCCACTCTTCTTGATTTTCAGCTTCCACATAAGCCCCACCGTTACTTGGTGATGTTGGTGAAACGTCCCAGTCTAGATTCTTAGAAGCACTTTTTAAAAATTGTTTCAATATCTCTTACTTTTCCACACCTTTAAGAGCTGTATCAATTTATTCCACCTGACAGAATGTGAAAAGTGAAATATGCTTTAGGGTCCGTGGATTCGGTTGTATGCACAGAAGGCAATGAAATGTTGATGGATGGAATTACCCATGTTGATTAAAATAGGAGCCTTTTGGTTCAGGTTATGTGTGTGGGAATGGATGACTGAGAAACAAAATTGTGATGCTTTCTGTATCAACACAGTATAAAGATGAATTTACTGTGTTCTAAAATGGTGCCGCAAAAAATACATCCTCCACAATCCTGGCTCAAACTCATTTTCATAACGAGTGAAAACAAAACCACATTTTCATAATGAGTGGTCCTCTTCATCTGGAGGGGGAGGTATAGGTCGTAAAAGAAGATAACGCTGAGTAAGTTTTACAATATGGGAGGGATGGGAGGATAACTTCCATAAATATTTTCAGTAATTGAGAAAATGTAAAGCAGAGGGAATGCTGGATAAGAGGGGAGCTGGCAACTTCATCAGGGATTTTTGTTTCTTTTGCTGATGCTTTTCCGTGCTCCTGTTGTTTCAGGAAAATTCCTTGCTGAGTAAAGATCCGTAAACCAGACCGTGACTGCAATATGACTCTTATCTGTCTGCATTTGGTATTTTCATTTGTCAGGTACTTGTAGTTCATTGATTCATGATTTATATATATTTTATCTTGTAAACACTTAACGGTATTACTTGTGATGAGAAATCCTGTCAGTTTGTTATGTGCACTGAGCTAAAGCTGAGGCAGCCTAATAAGAGTCCTGCAGTAAATCCTCCTTCATGAAGGTTGTCTGGTTCAGAGGTCAGCATCGGATCAGTAAACAAGTGGCATTGCACTGACTCATCGACTTTTAGGGGGCAGCCTTAGAACATTGAATTAATCACTTTAATGAAGCTTCATAGTGCTCTGTACGCTGGACACTGGGCTGTGACTATAACTGGCTCCATGAAACGCTTGCTGCTGTTGCAGTTTGAGGTGATCCATGTCAGCGATAACCAGTTTTTACCAGTGTTCTCACCGGTATATCTGTCATTAACAAACATTGAGCTTTTATTTTCTTAACTAAGTACTTGTATAACAATCTATTCAGCCTAATCCCTCACTACATAGAGCCCTGTTTATGTAATGTAATGCAGTAGTCTTATATTCTGTTTAAAGATGTTTGTGGTTTTGTCTGTATAAAGCACCATAGGTTGAAATATTATAGCTCAGGGTTTAACAACAAATTTTCCAAAGTAGCCATATTTTGTGTCCATGCCCCTGGACTGACTCCACCACTAGACATTGTCGGACCCGAGGCGGTGGGTTGTCGTGTTGTGTGGGCCAGCGTAGTTGTTTGTGCATTAACACGGTTCTTCAAATAACTTATTAATAGCTTCACAACAGACATATGTGGTCGCAAGCCATAAACAAACACCCACCAGTTGATGATCAGTGCTAGTTTTTTCTCCAACATTAAAAGATATTACCTTCACATTTTGCTTTTAACAGTTGTTGTGACCTTTGAGGATATTGCAGAAGCACAAAGCAATAGGAAAAAAATCCGTTTAACTTCAACACAGTGCTGGGTTTGTGTGTGTGGAAAGCTGAGTCCCGTTTAAACAGGTGACACGCACAGGGGGCTGCAGCAGCCGAAACTCATTTGAAACTATTGCTTTGCTTTGCCCGCACACCGATATCACCGAATTTTACAGCAAGCGTTTAACAACGGATTCCATTTTATTTGTTGAATTCTTCGATTCTGTCCGAGTTTTCCACATCGCGGAAATCATAGAGCCCTAGAATTGGACCTAGTCCCCTTAATAAATGAAATCATCATTTGAAACTGCATATTGTATTTGCTCTGTTTCTCTTTCTCTTTCTCATTTCATAAAGGAATGTGGAAAAACACGTATGAGTACATATGTGCTCCCAGAGCGTACCACAGAATAAAAAGACTCTACAGGTGATTTATGTCAGCTCCGGCTCTGGACCCAATCACACCGCAGAACCCAGAGGAATCTGCTTTCACCTTATAGTCTCAGGGGCTCAATGCTAATGGACCATAAAACTGAGCAACCATGATGTCAGTCCTGCTGCATAGGATGGTGAAGCTATGGCAGAGACAGCTCCCACAGTCAATGTGATCTGGATCTAATTCAGAATTCTGGAGCATTGCAAAATATGCAGATGACCTGTGCAAACAAAAATAGAAAACATAAGTGTTTTCTACATAAGTGTTTTCTATCATTTGTAAATGTATGGCTTAGTTTGAAAAAACATATTGAGATATACAGTATGTTTGACCACAACTCTCCAACAGTGATTGACTTTAATATACCAGTGTGTACAGGGTTAGGATAATTTACAGGATGTATGCACAGACTGACTTCACAGTATATGCAGTCTGGAAAAGTGCACCAGAAAACTATTCACAAAAAAGACTTGATTGAATTTGATTGATAAACTTGTAAATCCAAAAATGCTTATTGTTGCCTGAGAACGTTGATGTCACCACATTGATGTCCCAAGTTAACCAGTTTAATCCATGAAACCAGAAAGTGTCTGGTAACTGGTTGTTTTTATGTTCCCAAATAGTTTTCTGATATATGTATTTATATACTCTTGTGTCAACATCATGTATGTTTTTATTGAGCTTTATTTTGTAAAATACTCATACTTATGTTTACAAGGGTAACACCATTTGGAGCCTGGCTGGATGCTGTAAATAACCCTGTTGAAGATTCTTCTGTTAATCTACCAGTGACGCTGAGCTCTTTAAACTAGTTTCTTTAATTTAAAAATAATTAAATAATTTGTTTTCATGACCTATGCAGCAAAATAATATCTTAATGCACCAGATAAATATTTTCTCTCAGATTAAACTGCAGCATCTAACACTTCTGAACTACTGGTATAGTTAATCATAGTGTTTGTGTTGCTCTTTTCCCAAAACTGTGCGAAAGGATGAATGAAATTAAAGTTACAAAAAAGTCAGCTAATAAAAGGACTAGCAAGTAACGAAGGCTTGTTTGCATCCTTTAAAATTGCTGCCAGCGCAACGCCCAATATCTACATCCTGAAATAGGGTCCTTTCTTCTCTGCCGGCTCGATTTCTCTTTTCCTCCACTAATCAGCCTATTAGCAGCTTTTGTCCTCTTTTTTTTTTTTCTTCTCATTCTCTCTGTCGTTTCTTTCTCACCACAGCGCAGCAGCAGGCTGGATCCAAAGCTCTTTGCTCCATAGTGAGTCTCAGCATTGTTTAGCCGTCTGGCCTGCAACTTTACTGTTTTGGGTTGCTCTCCCTGCTCTCACAATGTCGTGTCCAACTGCCACAGACGGCCCCTTTCAGTCTAATGAAAAGTGGAGCTTTCACATGTATGTTGAGACTGTTCTGTAGCCATCATCTCACATGCCATCAGCCTGCAAAGCCTCGTTATGGCAGCTGAGGATTGGCGACAGTCTGCAAAACAAAGTACAGACAGCAACGCACGCTTGCAAACCCAGGAAACGCTCCATGGAAGTCCTAAACAAGACGCCAACACGCTCACAAACAGTCCCCTGTGCGAGTGGAATTCCACAGGCTCAGCACAAACTGGCTGCAGACAAGGGAGAGGCACAGTGGGAATGGCCTCAACACAACCTTTTATAAACTGCCTCCCCTCTTTTAGCATGTCCAAGTAGCAAGTCGGTGGAAAACCAGACACATATTTTGTTGGTAGGGAAGATTTTAAAAGCTGTGTCTCTAAGTAACCTGTCTCTGTCCTCATCCTGATGAATTGTGGGAGAGAAATGGGACACGTGTGGGCTTTCACTGCTTGAATGTATGCATGAGAAAGACATTAACGCTAACAAGAATTGATTCAGTGGTTCAATTACTGTGTAAAATCAAAACTTGCAAGGGAGAAGTCCCTGAATGTAATTTCTTTGTCAGTGCTTGTCAGACAGAAAGCTGAAAGGCTGGTTTCAGGTAGGCAATAAAGAAGACTTTTGTTTGTTGTTTATTTCCAGGAGTCATTGTGCCTTGTTTGGCTGAGACATTGAAGCAGCTTTAACTACTGTTTTATGATAGTGATGTAATTTAGTAATTTTTAATTTAACAAAAGAAACAGTGAGGTTTGGTGAGAAGCTCATAAGAAAATCTCTCTTAGCTCAGTTTTTGTCTCTTCTACCAACTCCTGATGGAAATTGTTCATGGTGAGCTTGCAGAGCCGATTCCTCTTTAAATCATCATTGCCCTTGAGCAAGGCACTTCATCAGCAGCTGCTCAACAGCTGTCAGTAGAGGACTAGTTGTACCAGACTGTTCCCACGACTGTAGCTATCTGTGACTAAAACCTGCTGGGGGGCAAAAGACATGTATTTAACAAAGCTGTAAATAATAAAAGGCTGAAGAAACTGATCGAGGGCTTTGGTAGGTTATACTGCCGTGACTCAGTGTTTGGTGTGTTGCAAAATAGTCAGATTCACTATGATACAGCTAAACACACTGCAGTCATGTTGCATCTGCCTCCAAAACTCTGTTAGAAGCTGTGGGTGTAGCCCTATTTGGGGAAGTGTTTGGAGTATATGGAGTGTATGGATTTACAGCTCAAAAGTGGATGATGCTGCCTGACTAATCTGTGTTTTCAACAAACATCTGTTTTACAGTAATGTTTGATGTTTCTTCTTTCAGCAGCTTTAACCAGACAGGTTGTGACAATGACACGTTAAGACCCTGGCACTGGAGAAGTAACAACTGTTGTGTGTTTTAGTGCAGCGGTGGATCTTCCCAATTCTGCATCTGTCTGTCTCTTCGTTACTCCCTGCCTCTGTCCCACTTCAGATTCTGTTTTATCATCGTCCCCCTCCCTCACATTTATATTCTCCTCCCTGTTCCCCTTCACTCATTTCCTCAACCCTTCCCTCTGTGGCTTTGTCCTTCTCTGTCTCTCTTGGTATCTCCTGCCAGCTCTTCTCACTTTCTGTTTCTTTATGTCTTCGTTTTCTCTACTTGGAGACCTACTGTAGTTAAGATATACCGTTCTGCCTAACATCTTCCCAGGGCTTTCAGTATTTGGATGAAGAAGCTCTTTTTGAAAATGAGGTGTGTCAGATAAAGTAGGATACAGCTGATATTTCAGTGTCATATTTAATGAAATTTTGTAGACACGTACTCACTACTTTAAATGGAAAAATCTGCATAAATCTCTCACTGTGTGTATGAGCTGCACACAGTGAGAGGTTACACAGTGTCTTCTTGATTCTATCAGTCCATTGGCCTGTTAAAAAAAATTACATCACCATAGAGACCACATCAATGGCCTGTTGGCATGAGAGGGAGTGAATGAAAAGAGGGAGCAAGTGAGAGACAGAAATAGAGAGAGTGAAACAGAGTTTTGGAAATGGAGTGGGGGGGGGGAGAGGAGATACTGAGGGAGGAATGGATGAATGAATGGAGAGAGTGTTTGAGAGTGGGAAGGAGGAGGGCTGGGGGAATGGGAAGAAATGTTACATTGGCTCTTTCTCAGTTTAGTCAAGGAGGAGGGTTCCTGCCACGGATTATCCTGGTTTCCTCACCGCTGCCTGTCTATCGCTTTCTGTCTATCTGTCTCTATTTATTATATGTAGCGCTCCTGCACAACTGTGGTAACACATACTTCTCTAATGCTTAGAAAAACGTGGGATGCATAAAAGATTCAGCCTACCGTAAGAACAAATGAGCTGTGCTGTTATTAATGGAATATGAATCAACATGTGATGTGCATAGGAAGCTTAATATTAGTCTTGAGTTGAAAAAACCCACCAATATGTGTTGTACTCAATATTAACCTTTTCTATAAGCACTAGAATTTGGCCTTGAGGGTTATAACAAACCAGCTTTTCACTATTGAAAGGGGTATTTATGGATTTCAAAGAATAGCTTCTGTTTCAAGGTAAATGTGCACTCTGTAAAGCCTTACTGAGACCAGCAAAGCCTTCAGTGTCATCAGATGGATGTCTTACACAGTCCTGCTTTAAATTACTGTGTTTTTAACCATATTCAGCGTTGATTTGTGGGCTTGAACTGCACTGCCAATTTTTTACAACCTATAGATTTAATGTAGCACTTTATTAGGCTCATTTAACTTCCTGTACTTACTTACTCCTGAACAGACAAAATGCTCATAGCAGCCATTGACAAGGGACATACCACATGATTTGTGTCGATTGATTTGAGGATGAGGAATCTCCAGACTCATGTTATGTCTGGAAATACAGACCATAGCCCTGTAAGGTGGATGAACAGGATGTGGACAGGAACATACAAGCAGAGGCAGGCAAATGGCAATTACAGCTGAAATGCAGATGGTGAAAAGTCAGTAATAAATGAGTCTTAACTGCACAGTCAGATATGTACACTAAGATAACAGTTGTTGCACTCATGCTCCATACCCATGGTTTCATTGATCCAGTGGACTTCAGATCTCTATACATCAGAGCAGTCAGGCTACATACCGAACCCGGGACAGTAATTCAAGGCTAACAACACTGATACACTTCCAGGTCAGTACGCAGGGCCATGTCTTTGCGTTCAGTCAGATTGTTTGACAAGTGAGCCATGCACAGAACCCTTTGAAATTACACCTTTATGTATGTAGAGTCGAACCTTTTTGACTTTTCCATGTTCACATGTCACAGAATAATATATTTATACACTTTCAGATTGCAGCAGAACAAAACACATCTTCTTATCATAAAAATGGATCATAAACATTTTTACATGAGCCACACCTGCTGTATATTCACTGTTTTTTATGAGTAGGCTACAAATGACCATTTGATTTTTTAACATATGTGAAACTGGGCAGCTTCTCAACTGTGCTTTGGTATTAGAAAATGAGTCAGATGAGTCTGACAGGAGTAGTTTAAATGTAGGTTAGCATTTCAGACTGCTGCTAACACACTACATCGGTTTTGGCTCCAACTTGGAAAGATGATGTCACTGAGTTTTTTTTTCTTTTTTTTTAATGGTATAATTTGTTTAGCGTGACATGTTTCCTTCTTTGGTAACAGATGATAACATCTGTATCACAATGAGTAAACCTTGCATTGGCGGAGCCTTAACGGTTCACATAATCCAGGCTGATGATGTGCGCAGGTCAGAGGATCTATTTTTGGACAGGGCAGAGAGACATTCTTTAGCGGGGGAGGGGGTCCCTCCTCAGTGATCCCCCTAACTGTAGACTCATTGCACCCTGCCGCCCCCTCCCAACCCCTACTCAGCTGCTCCACTCTTAGCCTCCCTGTGTGCCTCCCCACTGTCACTGTCCATCTAAGCACTGGTTCACTTTCCCCCCTCTGAAGTGAAGACAGTCAGTCCTGCAGCCTGTCAAGCAGCTGCTCAGTCTGTCAGTCTGTGGAGACAGTAGACACTTGAAGATTCAGGCCAAACGCTTCCAACAGCACATTTGTTTTCAGGCAGAGGTGCCGGATTTACGCTGCCGACGCCAAGATGACTCGTGACTCGTAAGTTTGCGCATGTGGTTGAGTCAGTGGAGAATATGTAATCAGGTGTATTAAATGGTTTCCTTTTTTACCCTAACATTGATTTAGCTTAGCATTTACAATACAAGAGCACAAACTCTGGGGGATTTGAATAGACTGCTGGCTACACCCCACCTGTCTTAGAGTACACCTGCCTGCCTTGCTACCTGTCTGCCCACGATCTCCTTCATCTGTTTGGCCTCTCTTCCCACTCAGATGAAAAACTAGCTTTCACTTCTAGCACCATCCACCATTTCATTCATTATTTGGAGCACCTCTCTCACCACATGAGAAGCTTTTGTATTTATAGAACCACAGTGGCAGTAAAGTCCGATCAGAGTAGGGTTTGTAGTCACTTACAGGATAGGATTTGTCTGCTCATGAGGTGATGGAGCATATCTAGTGCTGCTGCCGTGTTCCCTAAAAGTGTAAAAAAAGCTCTTTGCAGACTTGCGGCCTTGAGCTATTTTTAAAAGTGTGTGTTTGCGGTCCATTATTGTGGGTGTTTTTGTCTCTGCAGTGGTAATTCCTCTACTGTTTGCCAATTCAGCATCTGTCATGGTGTATTTGAGCGAGCACCACCGAGAAGCTGTCGGAGAACTGCTCTTTAATTCATTTGCTATGGGCTGCAGTAAATGCACTATCTATGTAGTTTTATTTGAGCCTAATGAGTTTGCAGTTGATTTCCAGTGTGTATCAGTGTGGTAAGTGGGAGTGAGGATAAATAATCTTCGAGTCATTGCTTGGTGTGACGTACCCTCCTCCGTAAGGCTAAAGGTGTTGACTTAGCATCTGTATGTCAGCTATTGTCGTCGCTGGTGGGTCGAGTTCACCCAGCAACAATGACATCATTGTCCAGGCTGGAAAACAACAGCAGTGCAGGTCAAGTGACAGTAAAGCATAGTTATACTTGCATGTCCCATAGAGAGAGTTATAGAGTCTTGCTGCCTGTTTGCATGTTTTGTTCAGTGTAATCTTGGATTGATTACACATTCGAGAGATAATGTTAATTTTTAGAGCGCAGTCCACAGAGTTGATTGCTAATGTTATTGATTACGCTTGGGGTATGTGATCTATATCTATATATATCATCTGCAATAATATGTTTCACTCAGTTTGCAAAAGTAAAGACAAATTCACTGCGTCATGTAGCCTAGTAGGATAGAACACTCTACTAGCATTGTATTGTGGACACTGAGAGTGCATCTTTTGCTAGTATACTGCAGGCGTGCACAGTCGCTGCACCCACAGTTAAGCTAGCGTAGCTGCCTAAAAATGCATAACTGAAATTAAAAATGAAAGAACATTGATATTTACTTTTCATGCTGACTTGCATGGAGCTGGTTTGGCTCTGAACAGATGAGACAACAGGTTGTGTAGCCAAATGCAGACACAAAGAATATGAAAACTTTGGTGGTCAGCTGTCCAGGATGGGTGTAAATGAGCCGAGGTAGCAGCATAAAAACACACTCACGCAAATCATTCTGCCAAAAAAACAACAGATGCCGTCAGTATTACATCACAACAAGTACAATGCCGATTTAAGATCCAAAATACACACTGCCTGGCAGAAAATATTTCAGTCAAGCATCTCAGTTTAAATTGTATGAGTCATGTTACTAAATTAGTGGATAAACTCCATAAGGTTTCACATCGACAACATGCCAGCACTATGACAGGTCAAAATGACTTTTAACTGCTGAAAATGATGTGTTGGACATGATCTATGCTTTGAATGTGAGATGTGGAAAAAATATTAGATTTAAAAAAAAAAAAGAGATCAATCTCCATTTCAGGTCTTTCTTTTCTGCGTGTTCTCATGTAAAATGATCTGTGATCATTTCAGTGTGCCTGTGGAACAGCACAAAGGCTGCATTTTGTTCTGCGTCCTGGTGAGTTTTGCTATTGAGGCAGTAATAAGAGTCTCTGTATTTATTGGAAGGGAGTGTTCACAGACCCTGTGTGTTATGTGAGAACAGTACCTGTGTCGTGTATTGTCAGAACGTCTTTGTTGAGGGTTAAATGCGGCGTTATCAGAGTGCCAACCCTGTATTATGGACACACCACCCTAGCGGTCTTGCTGCACCTGTCTGCCACTTGATATGGAACATATTAGCTATGCAAGTCCCCTGAGACATGTACACGTCTGTGTTTCAGCAGCAGGTTGTGTTGAGGGGTCGGCCTGTTTGGAGACACTTTGCTTACACTGTATTTTTCCAATTAATGAACTTTTGGCAGCTCCCCTTTCTATTAAGATCAGGCTTAGTCTTCACATTTCTAATATTGTCGTGTTTTTTTCTTCCTCTCCTCCTCCTGACCTTAAGTTGTCTTTTATTCCTTTCAGTCTCCTTTTGGTCTTTCCTCAGCTCTCCCTCCCTCCCTCCCTCCCTCTGTCTGCTCTGCTGTGCTTTCTCATCATGACTTTCTTTCATGTGCTCTCTGTCTGTTCTACAGTCACCCTGGGAAACAGCCTGACACCACAACAATTAATCTTTCTCTTTGCTCACTTTGCCTAAAAATAAGTCCACCTTTCATACACCAACTGTTTTTGTTTTTAATTTTTCTCAGCATCCCTCTCTGTACTAACACTAGTTTTACTGGTTGTCTGTGAAAAAGTTACACTCGTCGAGAGAACATAAAAGCTCAAAGTAGTTATTCTTTGGTCTGAGTCTAGGTTTGTGCCCCTTTTATAACCTCCTGGCTTGGTTTTGCACAGACTGTCACGATTCTCCCTGAAGCGAACAGGATTCAGGAAGCACATGTTAACACATACACATGATGATGCAGAGCTTAATAATGATGCTGAATCCTCAGGTGAAGAGGTAATGTTTTATTACCTTTATAACATTAGTCAGAACCTGTCTTACCAGCTGTCTGTTATACTTCCCCAATATATTGTCAGGCTTCACCATTGACGATTTTATCATTAATTTTTAAACTCTGTGTGTTGCCTTGAGTATTAATATTCTATTATGTTGATTTCAAGAATAAAAGACTGTGTCCTGTGATCTGACCTCAATCTGGTCCAAATCAGCAGGTTTTTGTTAACAGTGTTGGCTAATGGCAATATGATCACAGCAATCAAAACACAGCAGTTAGTTTATCAGATTTTGTAGGCATCCTGGTTCAGCCTAGTTGACAGCACATCGTCTTTACAAAGTGTGAAGAGGTGTTGTATTGTGAAGTCTTACTTTTCATGTATACTACAGAAATAATTACCACGGTTATGAGCATGTTAGCTCAATGGGCAAAGCATCAGACTGGGATGTAAAAGGTGACAGGATCAAATCCCAGCCCAGACTCCCAGCCCATCCCCAAAACCAGGTGTGTCCTTGAGCGAGACACTCCGGGCGCCCCCTGTGACTGCCCACTGCTCCCCCCAAGGGGGGATGGGTCAAATACAGAAGCCAAATTTTGTTGTAACATGTAAAAATTTAATCAATGACAATAAAAGCTGATTATTATTATTATTATTATTATTATTATTATTATTATTATTAT
>JAUBNQ010000016.1:2749696-2774310 GCA_032353495.1 Ctenopoma kingsleyae
TTTTTTGTTCTGTCTCTCACTGTTCAAATAAACCTACCATTGAAATTATAGACTGATCATTTCTTTGTTAGTGGGCAGACTTACAAAATCAGCATGGGTTCAAATAATTTTTTTCCCTGACTGTATGTGACCGTGTTTCAACATCTATTGGTGCAGCTAAATATTTATATCTGCCTCCTTATTCGTTTTTTCCTGTAGAAGCCAATTGACAGAATAATCAATTCAGTTACTAATATTGAATTCTCTAGTCCATTAGGCTGGTGATATACTTGCTGTTAATGATGCAATTGCCTATGCAACATGGTGCCCTTGCGTAGCACCAGTTGGAGTGTTGGTTGGTCAGAAGTTAATGCTACATATAGACGAGATGCGATCCTGCTTTTAACCAGTGTCAAAAATAACTTTTCAAACTACCCTCATCTATTTACCTGCCATTTATGTTGTCATTTGCTCTGCAGTCATCTGAGCATTAATGTCTGTTACCATGGCTCTTGTTTATATTTGGCAAAGACAGAGGTTGGAAGAAATTCCATTGGTGGTCAGGGATTATCAGGCTCTAGTCTGCCCCCTCATGGCTAACCATTTAAATCCTCCAAACATAACACAAACTACGCAAGACACAGTGATGTCAATAGTGACTATATCAGTGGCCTTACTTTAACAACAACTATCACAACTGAATGCCAATCTAAAACAGATTCTAACCCGAGTTCAAGTATCTGGGATCTTTGGTCGAGGAACGGAAAGTGGCATCAATAGCGGAAATATGCTCCAGAATCGGCCAGGTGGCGGCAGCATTCGCCTCCTTGCGCTAGTGTGTTAGGAAGAAGCCTAATGTCTCCCTGGCCACCAAGATCTGCCTCTACCACACATTGATTTTACCCATCGTACTCTACGCCGCAGAGACCTGGACTACCCTCAAACAAGAACTGGACAAGCTCGAGGTATTTCAAAAGCGTTGCCTTTGCTGCGTCCTCTGTGTCCCCCTGTGGGACCGTATTACCAACCTCGCTATCCTGCAGAGGTGTGACAGCGAACCGAAGATTGGCAACCTCAATCAACATCGCAGACTCCAATGGTTTGGCCACGTCTGCCGAATGGATGCAGCCCACCATCCCCATGGGCTCCTCTGGCGGCTTCGCCCCACCGATTGGAGGGTCCAACAGAAGAAGAAGAAGAAGAAGAAGACTGGAAGCAAGGCAACATATTACGATTTTAAAAAATGTAATTTCAGGAAAATTGTCCTAGTATTGGTTTAAATACAACACAAAACAAAACACTGCCACAAATCTTTGCATTTAATCTATTAATTAAAAACTACGTATTACTACTTAAACTACAAGATACAGTATTTTTTTTTTCTTATACACCTACTAAGAAGTAAATTTCCCCTTTTAAAATGTAATGAAGTAGAAATAGTAATACTCAATTATTAAAGTATTGTGCAGTACTTTAGTGTAGTACTTGAGCAAATGTATTGGCTAACTTTCCACCAAATAGAGGTTAATAGAGCTAACAATTAAACACAGAATGAGTTCTTCAAGCACTCTTGCCAAATGAGCAGAAGCTAATTGTCTGGTCTGTTTGTCTGGACAGCCAGACTCAGACTTGGCAGCAGCCTGTCTCTACAGAGATATGTGAAAAGTTGCTAACTAGGGTTCATCATTTATTTTCTGTCTGCATGGTCTCTGCCAGCAATGCAGCATGTGGCTCTCAGTCTTGTGAAACCTTGGTGGAGAGGAGGTGGGGGTTGAAACCTGAGAGACCTGGAGGTGCAGAGAGGTAGAGAGACACACAGAGGGATTCTTCATCCCCGTCCCATAGAAACAGTCGACGTTCCCTGACCAGAATGAGTTTGTTTTTGCAGATCACGAGGGTGAAAACATGATCTAAACATTTCGGGGTACGACACCTCCTCCAACCATGCATCATATCAGTCTGGCATGCATTTGTGTTTTCAGATCGCACCCCCACACGCACGCTCAAAAGACACCCCCCCTCTCTTTTCCTCTCATAACCCTCCATCTGTCTGCCTGCCCCACTTTTCTTTTTCTTGATGAGCTCATGGTCTGGGGCATCAGAATGTAGTTTGGCAAAGTGGCAGACTACACATTGCAACACAGCTGGACAGCAGCAGAGAGAGACGTGGAGATTGGAAAGATAGAAAGGTGCACTAGTGAGAGGAAATATCTTTGAAATAAAAAGGAAGAAGCAAAGAAGAGAAACAAGTAAGAGAGAAAAGGCAAGTTGGTACAGCAGGGCAGAGGAAGTAAATAAAAAAGGAAGAACAACAAAAGAGAGGTCAAAGGTCCTGCAACTTTCTTATTTACTATTGCTGTTAGTGTCTTTAGTAAACCGAGGACTCTCCAAGGTCCCACTACAGAGGTATTGACCGACATGCCTTCCGCAGCAAGAGTTCACAGATTCTCCCAGGATCAACAGAAGATCAGCCGTGCTCAAATCATCCTCAGGAGTGAGTAGTCAACCTGGCATGACTGTTGGAGGGGACAGGTGTATGCCTGTTGAGTTACCCTGTGAATCATGCTCTATCTGCTTCTTCACGGCAAGTTTTGCCTGTTTTGTCTTTGATTATAAATGACAAAGATGGAAGTACACCGGTATAATTCAGATTTGTTTGTATAAAATGTAGTTCTGAAAGAGTAAGTTGCTGATAGTTGACAGCAGTTTTGAGTTATTTATTCCCAGATTTTTTTTTTCTATTTTTCTCTTTCTTATTACTTTATGTTTAATATGTTTGGATTTCGGACAAATTTTTAGACAATTACATAAACTACACAATTAATTGTAATGGAAAAGAATGCCGCCCATAGTATCAATAATGTATAAAGAGAAGGGTGAGTGATGCAGCCGTCTGACAAAGAACAGATTTTTAATCACTATTAGCAAAACTCTGTAAAACACAATTTTAGAAATGTCCTAGATTGACAGAATTAAAAGCATATAATCTTTAAAAGAATATTGGTTTATGAACTTTATTATGAACCTATTCCATACAGTGAGGTATACAGATTAGGCATTGTAAAGAAAAGAGGTCCGTCATGCAGCTACAGTAAATACCACACATAATTTTTTTCCACCACTGCTTTATTGTAAGTAAGTAGTAATGGGTAAGTGCAAAATCCATTTGTGTTTCAGTGTGTATTTAAATGCTTTTATGTCTGTTGTTTAACTGTTATGTCCCACTAGCCTCAAACACATTTTAGCCGGAAGCGAGGCCTCCATGGAGACTGCCCCTGATTGTCTACAGAGACATTCTGTCATTTCATTGGTTAAGCTGTGCTCTGGTTGTCATGCAGCAACAGTGTAGAAAGCCTGGAGGGAGGACTGACCACAGTTGCCATGGTCTCCTGATCTTTTAAAGAGAAGAACAAGTTTAATGTGATATGTGATCTACAGCACAAACATGTCTTTGTGTTACTTAACCATGTGCGTGTGTGTAGATTTCTTAAGCATGTGTGCATGTTGCACTCTGTGATACATACACAAGATGAACAGAGCAACGCAAAGGCTGGAATCCCTGTTGATTAACAACCAACCAACCCAACCAATCAGAGCTTTGTAGACAGCATTGTAAATGTGGCCAGAGATGTTAATGAAAGAAAAATTCCCACTAAAGCCTGTGTTTAATGAACAATGTTAACAATGTCATTTAATTGTCAAAAGATATGTTAGCAATGGCATTTTTCTTAAAACATAAACCCTTAGAGAGAGAGATCCCTTAGATTTATTAATTGTGACAAGATACTAGAGCCCCTTTCAGACATGCTCTCTTTTTCAAGGACACATATTTGTGTCACTTTGAACACAACACATGGCTGAACTGCATAAATAAGAAAATGCACAGTCAGGCTGCTCAGTCCATATATTTCTAACCTTTCAGGCCATGGCATCTGTGGTGTAGTAATGAAAGGGAAAACCAACAAATCTGTTCATATTCCTTTTTAAAGTTATCATTGGAGGGAACCATTGTTATTGATGGGAAAAAATTACTGAGTGAAGGAGCTCCAAGGGAAACTCACTGAAAAGATGACCAGTTCCAGTCCAGTGCAGTGCAAAAAATATTAAAAAGCACTCATCGGTCTTTTCATTGAGGCTGGTATGACAACTAGATAATGTGACAGGCAAGCTTTCAAAGAATTTAATGCTGCCCTTGGTCTGAAATTCAGAACTCAATTGGCTGTGCACATCGGTTAATTTATTGCGATGAAAAATGCTAATCTAAAATAATTTGTTACCATCAGAGTCAGTTGATCAAGCCAGCACCTTTAGGTACTGCATGTCTGGAAAGGGCTTAAGATCTAAGATAGTGTGAAAATAAGCAGCTCTGTAGTCTGATGGACATATACTCAAATTAGCTAATATCAGCTGCTAAGTCAAAGAAAAGGTTCCTTACATTGTGTAGCAATGGAAAACTCCCCTTAATGCTGCTCTTTTGTTCAGAGCAAAGGACTAATTGTTGGTAAGATCATTATCCCTGCTGAAACATTTACCTAAACCTCAAACCTCTGCAACTTTTTCCAAAACTCAAGAAGTAAACAAAACACTAAAAGCAAAGGTTCGAGCCAAGACCCAAGCTATAATTTTGTTCATCATTATATTTTGGCTGAGACGAATAAAACATCCACTGACACCACAAGATTTGAGTCATGCAAATGTGTTTCCATCCTTTAGCCTCTGGCTAATAACCCGTCAGATATTCAGATTCTCCAACTTGTCATTGCTTTCTCACGAGTTGGTTGTCCTTTCATCTTCCAGTGGCTGAATGTACTGGTTTCTGGCTCTAAGCTAATTGGTGTTATATAACACTGAAACAAGCCTAAATCCTGAGTTTTCTGTGTGGATAGCTTATCGAAGTTGTGTCAAAACCAACATTTTTAGATCAGTGCATTGCATGCCACTGACCATAATTGCATATTTCTCGAGTTCTCTAAAAGCTTAAGGCAGGCAGGCATCATTAATGTTCTGACAACTGAAATATCTCTATAAAGTATTCTTTAGCTCTGAAGATGAATTATATACTAGTTTCACTCTCCTTGCTCTCAGTCTAAAATGATCTGCTGCTCTCTTGTAATTTAGCACTGCCAAAATGAGCCTTTTCACAACTTATTGAGCTTTCACTGCCAGTTGTGAATGATCTGAAACTCGCTGCACTGGAGAAACTGATGAGGCAGATATGTGCTCCGCTACCACCTCCTCTGCCTCATTTCCGCTTCAGTTCATCATGCTTTTTTGCTCTTTTCTTACTATTATTCAAGTTTTTTATAATAAAGAATGCGTGTGCGGGGATGGGAGAAAAAGATGTGATGCTGTGATAAGCTGCATCTGTTTGCAGTAATGCTCCATCTTTGTTGCCTTCTGGTGCTGTAGCTCACAAACTCTACTTCAGAAGGTTTTTTTTGTTGCCATTAGCCTGGTGAGCTGATGATGAGTCATGCAGGAATATATAATTCATAGCAGTATTGGTTTTGTGTGTCTAAAAGATGGTTACGGATAAACTCTAGGTAGCAGCTCAACAGGAATATCCCAGCAAGCCTTTTACAGCCTTTCTCTCAAAATGTCAACTATGATTCACTTATGAGGAGGAAGAATATAATCTACACTGTTCAGACTAAACAACTGTTGCACTTTTTTGTTTTTCAGTGTTTTATACTGCTGACAGAAGCAACATGCAATTTGAAATTGATGAAATAATGGATACTGAACTAATGTGTCAGTTATGTTTTTACCTTATTATGATTTGGTTTAAGAAGTCCACATGTCTAGTGTACCTCAGTGGGGAAAAGAGATGGCCTGGTCATGGCCAGACCCCTCATCCTGTGTGTGCTATATGTGAATGCACCAAGATGCACACAACAACACCACTAGCATTAGCAATGTGTGCTTGCAAAGCGAGTGAAAACTAGTCAGCTGTGCTGTTCTATGTCTGAATATGACGGGCAAGAAACAGTGCATTGAACATGTAGGGATCCAAAACACGTGGCAGTAGCTGGGCTCTTTGGGAGGTGGCCTTTTGAAGAAGGAGGAGATGGCATGGAATTAGCATGTAAGTTACCCAGCTAGCTAATATGTGCTACTGTAACGTTGAAAGTGAAACATAATCAACGTTACAGTGTGTAGTGTGGAGGCGTTGAGGTGTTCAGGGACCGTACGGAGTGTAGGTTATGCATGTTTCCAAAGCTTTCCATCAATGGAATACATTGCTCTTAAAATGTCAGTATCATCCGTTGCAGTTATTTCTGGGACAGTATATTGTCCAACAAAAGTAGATATTGTGACAGGACTATCTACAACCATGTGAGTTGAAACATTAGAAGCTGTCATTTTAGTACATTGCATACAGTGACTGAAGAGGCTCAGAATGCAAATTACCACACAAGACATGTAAAGAAATCTTTCATACTCTAAGACTGCAGTCTAATGAGAGTGATCTTGAAAAGTTTGTGGCTATTTTTTTAGTTTGGTCCTGATGCTTTATATACCCACTTTTTGTTTGTCCAACATCCATGATGGAGAGCACGTGATCTCTAGAACACCCAGTCTGTTGCGAGGCAGATCTGAAACTATAATAAGTACATATTTGCAGGTTGTGTCACCGTTGTCATATGATGCCCTCGTCTGACACTGGCTTCAGGATCATCCCCACAGAGTCACCCAGATATTTTGACAGGGCACAGGGTTGGAATTACATGTCCAGCAGCCATCCATAGGGGGTGATGGATATGTGGAGCTGGGCGAGGACACAGAGGTGTAGATGTCAGTATCCCACTGACCTACCAGACATCCTGACTCCCATGAGCCCCAAAATAAACATGTGAAGGAGATGGAGATATTCACACAAACAGGTGGAGCCAGTGCAAGTCATACTAGACCCACAGTCTCTTAAAATTGTTGTGTGCACATGAAGCCAGAGATGAAGCCTCGAGAAACGAATCATTTTGTGAACCAACTGGCTGCAAGGCTTCAAAGCTTCATGAAGCTTCACCTGGCCATCACTAGGCGCTAGGCTAACATTACCGCTAGTGACTGACGCCATGTTGTTTTGGTATCTTCACACCTAGCACGCATGCGTGAACCGTGGGTGGTGTTAAAGTTCACCAGGGGAAACTGTATTAACCCTTTAACACCTAAGCCTCAAAACGCACGTCTGGACTTCTTTTTCCTATTTTACTTTTTTTTCCTGTAAAAAGGGAAGAAAATGTTAAAGGGTAAAATCGATCTTTGAACGTAAGAATCAATCTTTAGGAATTATGATAAGAATTGATTCAGAATCAGTGAATTGATTTTATCAACACAGCACTATTTTTGATGACATGTCAGTGGGCTAATTTACTTAATCTTCCCAGAGCTTTAGCACTGCTGGGAAATGCATGGAAAACACTTTTACTCCAGTGCATTTTCCTTGACTTTGCTTACCAGAAACTTTCTGGTGGAGAGGTTTGAGTCCCTGAACACTACTCATTAAGACCTGGAAAGCCTTCAAGCCAATACATCGGTTGTTTTAAAGTAATGAACTAATTGACAAGGTTTATATTTATCAACCATCTCAGAAGAACATTAGTTCTAACAGGCCAAAGAAATGTCAGAGTGATGCATATTTGGTTTTACTTTTAGGACTGGAAGTCAACATTTTACAGCTGCAATGTATCCTGTCTCTGCCAATATGTAGGAAGCCTCCAGAAGAGTTTGAAGGTGCCAGGAGATTGTGTTCAGACAGTTTTGGGAGATCATAAATAACACTGAGCTAATTAAAAGATTACAATTTATCTTGATAATTCTTTTTTGACATCTCTGATTTTGTGCTGTTTCACAAGAAAGAAAAAATGACATCTCTTTTTTAGCAGCTCGAAATGCAGCTGTGCAGAAGTGATTATATAGTTATTACCATGATTGGGTGATATTATAAAGCAAATGTTGGTTAATTTATGTCCCTTATCCACTGAGGACTTGTGTTAACAATGAATGAAGCTGGAAAGAGAATTGGACAGTGGAGGGAAAGGATTACGTTTTCCACAGAGACGTGGTCAGTAGTCAGTGGCCTGCCCACTGTTTACCTGCTCATTTTGGGAATGTATCTGTTTACTGATTTTTACATTATTATATCTTTGGTAACTAGCTATCTAAGGTACAGTGTTTATTTTATTTTCCTGCTCAGCCTGGGATATAAACTGTAGCTACTGTATAGTTTGTTGTTATTTTTACCCAGCAGCAAATCTTGGGGATGACCTCATTGTGTACCTATGCTTCTGTAAAGTATGTGTTTTCTCTTTTTTCAAAAATGTGGTAATCCTGCTGTCTGACCCTTTGCCAGGTGGCCCGAATAAACCTATGTGTGGACATTAGTTTGACTGTCAGTTTGACTTTTGGAATATCCTTTATATTTTTCCACAGGAGGGAGTGTGTGACTGCATTTCCAGCAACCTAGTGTTTGACTGCAGATTATTTATAACCTCTGTCTGTCCTACAGTTTGTTTGTCTGTAACAGGATGACTGATAGATAGATGAGCAAATGCTAATCGTACACATCCATGCACAGAGAACCTTGACCTGTTGGCAGTTGACAGGGTCAGCTACTCAATTATACTTACATAGATGAATGGCAGGTTTGATGACAGGTTGTTTCTCTACTGGTAAAATGGATTGGTGGGAAGGAGAATGACCCTGATCTTTATCTGTTCACTCATTTCATTCACACAGTCAAAACCTTTTTATGTTTTGTTCAATCTGACCTGAATCAATATTAAGTCACTATAATAATAATAATAATAATAATAATAATAATAATAATAATAATAATAATAATAATAATAATGAAATTACATATTTAGAACTTTAAATTGCAGTAATATTTGTGTTTTTTACCCTTTAATGTTGAGCTCAGACACTTCATAGGCAAAATGTATACCTTAAAATTTACACTACTGGCAAACAGTGGGAGGTCTGGTCTCGATCCACTGGAATAAGACCTCTTTGCTAGTAACACTTGTCTAAAGGAGTTCATCATCTGTTTTAGCAGGAAAAAGACTCATTTGTATTGCTTTCTTAAAAATTAAATTAACTTCTTTTGAGATTGTTTCTCAAAAGCTGTATATCAGTGGGCATTGCCAAACGCCGTACAAGTAAGATCCCACCTCTTTCTTTCACTTCACACAGAGAGGAGAGCTAAAAGGATAAAACTTGTGAAGAGACTGAGGTGTACGTTGCAGCCTATGCAAGACTCTTTTCTGACTTCTGTTAATCTGTTGCACAAAAATATTTTCCACTCTGACTCCACAGCATCCGCACATGACCCTTCCCCAGCTACCCCCAGGTCCTTTTCCCAGACTCTTTGAATGTGTTGAGTGTTTGCAATCTCTCATAGAAGTGGGAAGTGATATTCTCATGGTGGCGAAACTGCAGCAGAAATGAGTATGAGATGTAACCGACTGAATCTTAGGAAACATGTGATTGTTGATGAAGAGTCTGACAGGAAAACCAAACAAATGTTTAGAAGGTATACTATATTCAGTTTAAAGTTGTTGAAATGATAATAGTTCATCTGCCTTGAACAAATCATTGATGATCTTAATGCCTTGGTCATGCAATTGAAAATCTTTTTACCCATTCAAGACTAGGTGTATAGTATAGGCCTGTATAGATTATTTACATCAATCCTGTATATGTAGCCCACCATCTGCCATATTTGTATTTCTAATATAAATGTTCAGTTTTTGTTTTTTTATTCTGTCTTGACCTTTACTTGATTTGATCCCTTCTGGCTCTGTCTAGACTTGGAGAGCGTCCTAGATTCAGCCTGAGCAACTTTGACTACAGCCCTAATATGAAGGTCTTCAAACTTTCAATTGATCAGCAGCAGCTGTATAGATAGATGATGATACATGATGTGAAGTAGAATGATGGGTCAGGATGTCGGTTTTATACATTTTTAGATGAAATGAATAATTTTAATACAAATAAATAATAAAGTCCGAACACTTTATCGCATTACTCTGACACGTGCTTAGGAGAAGTGAAGTCAAAGTAACAAAAACCTAAATCTCAAAGTCTGAACAAATAAAACCCAAATCATCTTCAAAGCCAGGAATACCTCTTCTTGTAATTCCGGTGCTAGTTCCTGGGATCTGAGCGAATCATTTAGTTAAAGCACATTATAAGGAACATTAGTCTTTTTTTAGCTGGTTTCCTCACCACCATATCCCTACACACACATACTGGTAGTGATATTGAGGGTAGCACTGTGTCCTTCACTGTGTCCAGCGTATGAATAATAGATTGGAGGCAAGGAGTACAAAGTGGCTGAGCAGCCCATAAGGTAGAGTCCTTCCACATCCTGCACACTACATTCCCCCTCCAACTATTTCAGTATCTTTCTCTGCCTTTTGTCAATTTGTTTTCTCATCATTTTTTTTTATCTCCATCGGGATTTAATTCTTCCGTAATCTGCAGCTCTCTCTCTCCATCTTATGTTCATCTCTCCCTCCCTCCCACTCTCTAGCCCTCCCTCTCCTCTCCCTTTGTTTCGATCAATTATACTTTACCGGAGAGCCGGCACAGAGTACAACCACACCCGGCATTTCAGCGTCATCTTTAAAGGTGTACCATCAGGATATTAAAGCGTCATTGGATAAAGAAGTGAGCTGGGTACTGCAGCGGAAGAAGGCTCGATGTTTTGTTATTAAAAACACTTCTTTTAATATCTTTTCTCGGTGGAATTTCAGTTCATAAAGGTCTCTGGGAGATTCTGTATGATGCAGAGCTAAAGCACAGGAAATTGGAAGAAGAAGAAGAAGAAGAAACTCCAGAGCCTGAGCAATGGTTTTGTATGTGACCTCCCGGGATTGTTCTGAGGGAGCTGAGTTTGAGGGACGAGCTGGCAGCAGGGTGCTGGTCACACTGAGGCCTGGCAGAGGGTCATATGGGGCCCCACATGGACTGTGGCGCTACGTTTGCTGCCAGAGGAGGCCTGTACTGAAGCTGCCTTCATGTAGGTATCCAGGAGAGACAGAATCATCTGTGGCTGCTTTGCTGTTCGTATGTATGTTTAAAGAAAACTGCTGTGCGCTTTTAGGTTGATGTAGAGACTAGTTTTAAGGTTCTCTGCATTATCTCTCGTTTTTATCTCTCCTTAGTCCTATAAACTACCTGTAGTTTTGTTGAGGAGACGAGTTACCGTGAACACTTTTTCCCTGAGGTGTATTTTAGTACCCGATACTGATCTTATGATGATCTGATATAGTTGAGTCATTTTTTCTTTTTCTAATTTTGTCTCTGAATACCAGACTGCCTCTCTTCAGCTTTACTTTGTACTCTGTTTCTGTTCTTTTTCCTTTCTTTCTCGCCAGTGTGGCAGATACTGCTTTTGGAAGTGGGCCAAGCCTTAAGGCCATTTCATGTTTTCTGCATCCAGATGGCAACAAGGGTCCATTATCAAGTGTGACATCGACATGTAGCACAAAGGTCCGAAGTGTCGGCACTGTGAGCGCACTGACTGCGCATGCACCAGATCTAAACTTGTCCTGTTGATGGCAAAAAGTTATTGATTTGTTATAAGATATTGTAATAATTCCAAAAAATGCTGTTCAGTGGCAACTGGACTTGATCTTGTTCTTGAAGACATTTCACCTTCCATCCAGGAAGCCTGATGAACTGATTGCCGATCATTTCTCTGGACAGCTGGTAACTCCCATCCAGGGTGTGGATCATTTTCTGAAGTCCCTCTTTGCCAATCTAAAGTGTAAAATGCATACTGGTGTCTGAAGTGTCCATTTAAAGACAGTGTTTCGAGAAGCATCTTCAGAGTCTGTGGTTCTAGTGCAATATTAAAATGTCTGCAATACAATTCTTTGCTGTGAAAGTTAAATAGACGTGGTAATAAAAAGCTTGGTCTAACAAGAGAAAAAGGTTTAATTGAATGCTAGGCCCCTGGTCTTATCTTAAGTCTTCCTTCCCAAACAGCTTTTAGGGTATGTGGCCCTACAAGGCTGTCTGTGCTCTGTCATTAGCAACTACGCTCTATTAAAGCAGACAGTAACACAATTACACCCACAGGCAGCGGAAGATGGAGATGAGAGACCACGTCAGCAATTATACTCACCGATACAGACTCCCCGTGGACTTGGCTTAATTCAGTAGCTTTTCAGTTCAGCCCATACAGAGAGGAAACAATCAGGATGACATTAAGATGAGATGTGTAGGATCACGGCGGGTGAAGAGCGAGATGTAGAAATAGTTGTATAGTTAGTGTTATATTTGTTTCTTGGAGACCATTGATGTTAAAAGTGGAGGCTTTAGGTGTGGTGTCAGGAATCACATGCAGGCCTTCTTCAGAGCTTCTTAATGCAGCATTCATCCACAACTTTCCAGTGGAATGTTTGCTGAGGTAAAAAATTCTTAAAAGGAGAAACACAAGTCACTGTTCTAAATTAAATTAGCTCAAAACTCGAGTGAACAAACTGAAATGATGACAGTGGGCCCTGCGCTGACTCATCAGGCTGAGTTGTTTCCAATAAATCATCTTGCTCAGGGCTCAGTCATTATTATCTAAGGTCACAGTCAGAGTCCACACTGGGCTTCTTTATTGTTTTGTGATTTCTCCTTCATGTTTCCCTCTGAGATTATTCTCTTCATAACTTTTTTGTCTGTACAGTCATTATTTCCAGGACTTTTTAATCAATGTATTAACATTTCTGCTGCCACACTCAGGTGTCAGGTGATTTCAGGGTTTTCTCAAGAAGAAAACCCTTGTTTATTTATCATTTGCTGGTGGCTGCTGTTTATGTTTAGTTTGTTCAGGGTTTAAAAGACCTCAATACAACGAAAAGAGAAGGAAGAAGAAGAGCTCTTATTGTTTTGACTCTGACATGATTATGATTGATTCTAACATATACTTATTCTCACTTTGGAGTTTGGTGGTTGTGTCTGTTGCTGTGCCACCCAGAAACAAATGAGCACTACGTGAGCGAACATGAACGCTGCAGTATAGCAGGTCAGCATGCTTGCAGACCAAATGAGCACTAGATTGGATTTTATGGCCCACTTAGTGTTATTGGCCTATGTGTTTGGGGCTTATTTGAAACATGTGAGTACATAGCAACATCTGTCTGATTGAACCCCACTGCAAGGCATTGTACTGCCAACGCTTGGATGTGTGGATGTGTTGAATGCAGTTTTTTCATGACTTTAGGAAGGGTTTTGAATACTGCTGCAAATGCATTAACATGTACCTGAGACTTACGTCCGTTCAGTTTCCACACCAGGTGATATGTCCCACTGCAACAGTGTTTTTGGCTGAAGCTGTGACGCAGTCCAGCTGCACGTACCTATTCTATTTAAAAATTGTCTAAACATAAGTGTCTAACAGGAGCTGTGTGTGTGTGTGTGTGTGTGTGTGTTCTCTACAGGCCCCACATTGCCCAGACAGGGTCCCCAGGTTCAAAATGGCCCCACACCAGAAGAGATGGACCTGCAGAGAAGGTAAGGAACCCAGGTTCCTAGAGACAGTAGACTTCCAACGGTGAGGCTAAAAACAATGTGACTAGTGTAGCTCCAAGAGGGTGATGGGGACCCATTGTTATCTATTGAGACAAGCAGCATGTGACAACAAAGAACAACTTTGTATGATGCATAAAGCCTTGCAAACAAATTCTATGTATTAGAAGTCACTGATTGATTCTTAGAAATAGTATTTATATCAATTAGAATATAAATTATTAGTGGTATTGTTTTAGTCATTTTTTTAATTTTTAATTTGATACCTCTGGTACCACATGATGTATCCATGCAATTAAATTAAGCTGCTATGCATTAATATGAGTGCAGTTTGGGGTGAGTTATATACACTGCTGAAAGTAAACCATGAAGTTAATGTGACCGAGTATATAGTAACATTTATTTGCTATACAAGTAATCTGGCTGAGGTTCTTGTAATGTTGCATTAACATAACATTCACAGCAGAATCAGCATCAGTATTGAAAATTTAGACATTTATTTGTCAAGCAAGCCAAGAAATACATTTACATTTATAGAGTCTTAATTTGTTAAGATAAAATGCTGTAAAACACACTGTTAATGTACTGTAATAATTGATGTCATAATCCTGCCTGATTTGACCTTGTCACATTAGAAGGAATGTGTTGCAAAAGCCTAATTCAACCGTACTGCTGCTACTAGATCCCAGAGTTTGGATCTGTCTCCATAGTCCACCATTGTTAAGATAAAAGAAAACATCATTTTAAATCCACTCTGCACAAACTGATTGAAATAGAAATAGTTTTTCCTTTTCTCCATCTCTCTCTGTTCTTTTTGATTAACTTAAAAACAATGAAGCCACTTATCAGTGTTGTACATAGACTCAGACAAAACTTTGCACACTCACAGTTTTCTCTCCCCATACAAGGCCAGTCTTTCCCTCAGGTAATCTGGAATCTGGAATAGCTAGAAAACACACACACGCATACAGACACAAAGCTGTATTAATGGAGGCCAGCTGTTGGCCAGGGTTGAGAGGCTGTTCACCAGAAAAGGATTTAAAGCTAGAGCATGTAGCTTTCTCTCTAATATTTGTAGTATAAATAGGCTCCAAACGTATCGGATATCTCAGTGTGGAGAGGTGCTGTCAAAGACTTCTGTGAGCCAGACTCATTGAACAGCCTGGCAGCAGAGCAGAGATATTCCCTTTCAAACGTTTTCAAGCATGGATCACCTTTCTAACTAATCAGAAATGGCCAAAATCAGGCATTGGAGATCAAGGCTGTCGATAAGTGTTCACTTTTTTCTATTTTTCTATAGAACAGTTGTTGGGTGTAAACTTGGGTGTTTAATCAGACTGAACTGCTTAAAGTTAACATACACTTAATGATATATTGGAATGAGCACACACTGCAGTGGTGCACATACATTCAGCCTGGAATCTCTTTCCAATCATGTTGCTACACAGTGACAGCTGTAGAGCCAGACAAAAGCACGACGTGAACATTTTGAGCAGAATGGCAGAGACTAGGGGGATATCTTAAGATGGTCAGAACATTTGTGTAACTCGTATACAAACAGATGACAGATGAAGAAGAAACATGATTACACACAGGCCTGCAGGAACATAATGAATGTAGATGCTCCCATACATACGTAGTAGGAGGTCTCCATTCAGTAGAATTTCACAAACTTGAAATTGTTCTGGAGGCTTGTGACAACACCTTATTAAGGTACTCAGTAATTTGTCTTCTTTATTTTATTACTCATTTGTAGATAAAAGCATAGCTCTTGCAATACAAGTCTATAATTGCTATGATCTTTCTATTTAACACAAACCCTGATTATGCACATAAAAAAACCCTAAACATAAAAAAAAACTACCCTGCAGCAAATGCTGCCCTCATAACGTTCATATGAATGTACTGATTGTCTGAAACCGCTTTAGACCTTCAGTAGTTTACTCAATAGTGGGCAGAAAATTGCATTACCACTGACTGATGTCTGATTAAGGGAATTTTATTATTACAGGCTTGCATGTGTGTTAAAATACTGTGTACTAACAGTGGCACTAAATTTGGATTTGATTACACTGAACACTGGACTGGCAGAAGCTGGGTCCATGTTTTAGTCTGGTTAGCAAACTGGCTGGAGAAACAGCTTCATCTGAATGCTATTGTCTTCTCAGTGGACCAGAGGTTACATGTACTGATCTAGTTCCACTGGTCCTGTTAAAATAGTGGTGATTGTTAGTACATTTATACCAGCTATGTAAGTATGATTCTGTGGGATTTCTACTTCATATATGTTGTTGTATGTATATAACATTGCAAATATAATAATAATTAATAATAATAATGATAAACTTTATTTATAGATCACTTTTCTAAATTGGCTTTACAAAGTGCTTCACATACACACAAAAACACATAAATATTAAGATAAAATAAAAAGATCAAAATAAAAATATCATACCACCACACACCACTACATTAATCTGTTAACTGTAGCTACTACTTATAATTACATTTTAACACCCTCCACATTCAACCTGCTGCCAGCCTGTTGAAGGCACTTCACCTCTCTTGCAATGGAGTCTTCCACATTTCAGTGCTCCCTGACACCCCCACATGAAATACAGTATCCCAGAAATCTGATTTCTGTTTTGATGAGTTACCACTTCCTTTGTGCACGAATTTATGTTAAAAAATTAACACTGTATGTGGAATAGTGTTAGCAGTCAATCAGCTGCTGCTCTGATGTGCTGCGTTCAGGGACAGTGCTGAGTGTAGGTCATCCATGTTTCAAGAGGTCCCATAAATAATACCATGTAACATGAATCATTTTGCATAAAGAGTACTTTAGTTTTTTCAAATTATTTCTGTACTCTCACCACTTTCCACTGTCATCTCCAAGCACTAACAGGGTCACAGGTTACAGTGGTGTGAAAAAGTGTTTGCCCCCTTTCTGATTTTTTACTTTTTTGCACATTTGTCACACGTAAATGATTCAGATCATCAAACAAATTAAAATAGTATATCAACAGGTCTGACAGTAATCAGGCCTGTGTGTGGCTAGTAAAATTTAACTCAGGTGTCTAAAAAACACGGTCATTTCATGTTTCAAATAGGGGGGCAATTATTTTGTCACAAAGGGCCATGTTGGTTTGGATAGTTTCTTTCCTTAATAAATGAAAATCATCACTTAAAAACTGCATTTTATGTTTACTTGGGTTATCTTTGTCTAATCTATATAAGCATGTATTATTATTATGATATATTCTGTCATCAGGCAAACGTAACGTCTGGTTGCTCTATTTCTCTTCCTCCCTCTCTCTGCTCAACACATTAGTTGTTTTTCAGGTGTGTGTCAATGATTCTCTCTTATTTGGTTTGAGGTAAACGTGGGTCTTTTGAATTGTACAGAGTCTGAGAGAGCCTCATGGATACTGTGTAGCTGCAATCAATTTCTCTCTTGTCTGTCTTTTCCAGTTTTATCCTCTGCCCTTCAGCCTTCTGTCTTTAACCTTTTTTTTGTTTCTGACCAGCATCATTTGTTTGTCTCTTTCTTCTCACCTCACTTCCCCCCTCACTGCTTCATCTTTCCTCGCTCAGTTCCGGTCATGCTCCATATTTAGCTGCTGATGACAGACAGGCAGTGAGTGGATCAGTGACTGAGGTCATCTGCTGATACAGAGACCAATATCAGTGTTTTGGCAGCGAGAGCGAAGGGTGCGTTAGAGCACAGTGAGAACGGAGTGAAAGAAGACAGGAGGGTGAAGGAGGAGTGAGGAGAAATTAGAAATGAATCTCACATCAAATCTTCTGCTTCTTCAAATGGAAAACTAACATGCTGCAAGCTTTGGAAGATATTGAAGTCTTGTTGGGCCATTTCTATTTCTTGAGCTTTCTGTTGTGTTGACACGTGACATATGATTCAACAGTGTCCATGCTCCACTTTGTAGCTGCAATGTCACTCTTCCTTCAGAAACTTCAGAAGCCAGGTTGTTAGCCTGTATCCCAAAGCCAACTAGCTCAACTGGCATCAAGCGCAGACACCTTTCACTTGGCACTAGTTTGTCAGGGATTCTGACTCCAGCTGTCTGACTTTCCTGTGGCTTTGCTTACAAGTTAACATTTGCCTCTTTACTCTAACAGACACAGCTGACAACCTGCCTCTCATTGTGGCATTCAAGCACTTGCCTGTGCTCAAAATCTTTTTAGCTCTGCATTCTTTGGACAGGAATGTGCTCAACCCACAACTGATAACTGAATTATGATAGAACAAAGTAACACAACCATGTCTACTGACTTGAATCCAACAGAAAACCTGCTGGAATATTGCAGTTGTAGTAATATAAAGTGGAAGTTGGAGTAGCAAACCCTTAAGCAGAAAGTGAAGACTTCTGTGATAGACTGCACTGGTTTTAGCTACAGTATGTCTATCTAAGAAAGTGCCAACTGAGTGAATGCCACTGAATTCCTGTTGGTTACACAGAGTACTCCAGCTAGCATTTTCAGGCTTCATAAAACTGGTATAGGGTTTTATGTGACTTTCTCTAACCAGTATATGGCCTTTATATTCCCCAATATACAGCTTACTGTAGATACTCATAATGTACATCTGTCTCAAGATAATACAATTCAGACATTCTAAGACATCTATAACTATATAACTAAATTATTATTATTTCACTTAGTTACAGTGATGTTTTTATCAGGAATGCATGTAATGCTGAGACTGAAATGGAGGAAGAGAACAAAAGAACGGGAGAAAAGAATGGGCGTTTACAGGAAAGAGCATGTTCCTCCTCCTTTCCTCTTTCCTCTCAGTGTTATTAAAGAAGATCATCTAACCAACGAAGAGACCACCTCATTCCTCAGTGACCACACATGTTCAGTCATATACATTCCAAACTCATTAGTGTGTTCTCCTCTTGCTCACTTGTGCGTCTCCGCTCCATGTGAGGAGTAAACACTGAGAACATTCATCTATGGAAACTGGGAAGTGTCTCTGTAATAGGATTTTCCACAGGGTTACGTGACAGCAGGAAACTAGGGTGCACATCTCCCTTTTCTTTCTCTGTCTAACCTCTACTTCTTTATTTATCTATGTAGACCTCCTTCTATTCTTTTCTCCTCCTTTTCAACAAACACATACACGCATGAGTAAGCGTTAGAGCACCCCAGCCACGCAGCTTCAGCAGTGATTGACAGATTGATGGAAATATTCATTCGCATGTGTGAGTTGATTCATGGATGGCTGAGGAAAAGAGAGCGGATGAACCACCTGTTCAGAAATGCAGGGTGCTACCTTCAGATTAAAAAGACATGAGCTGGAAATAATAGGCTGTGGTATAAATAGCTGTGCAGCGCGTGGGAGCTGGGGAGTGTGTGTCAGAGAGGGAAAGAAAAAGGAAAATGTGTTGCATCGTCTTGAATGAAAGTGAGGATGGAGAAATGGTAGAGGAAAGGTATGTGAAAATAGAGCGTGCGGAGATTTCTGTTAGCATTTATCTGCTGGTATTTTACATACACAGGATGAAAGCACCAGGAGCTACTGATGGCAATATTAACATATGTTGACATCCTCGTGTCAAGTAACTGTCATAATTTTGGATATGAACCCACAAAGATATACAGACTCGCATATGGATAATGTGTGTACACTGTATGTTGTGTACTTGGACTTGATCCTGACTTTTTCACATCACTGTATGTGCTTTGAGAAGAAGCCAAAGAATCCTGCTCACATTTAGTCGCATGTTGTCACGGCCCATGTGTTGGAAACAGGAAAAATTGGCAAGCTGAATTGATAGGGGTTAACTTGTGATGGCTTAGTAGACTGTGTCAGGTCTTGAGGAATGTTCTCAGTATGCAGTGGTCAGTACCTACAAAAAGTGGTCCAGTGAACCGGTGACAGGGTCACGAGAGCTCAAGGCTGATGTGTGAAGGATAACACTTCTGGTCCAGAAGAAGAAGTCAGAAGAGCCACTGTAGCACAGACAGCTGAAAAAACTTAATGCTGGCTATGATCAACAAATATTAGAACACACAGTGCATCACATTTTGCTGCGTATGAGGCTGTGTAGTCGGCGTGCTCATGCTGAGCCCTGTCACTGCGAGAAAGTGCCTACAATGAAAAATGAGGTGGACCATGGAGCAACAAGAACGTGACCTGGTCTGATGAGTCACATTTTATTTACATCATGTGAACAGTTGTATTTGTCATTTACCTGGGGAAGAGATGCTACCAGGATGCACTGTGGGATGTGCTAGAAAAACAAGTCAGATCCATGGAAACCCCAACTCCTAACTAACAGGACTTCCTTTGCTGATGTCTTGGTGCCAGGTACCAGAGGTCAGAGAGCTTGTGGTGTTTATTGCGCTTTGGAGATACAAGGGAAACCGACATTAAGTAGTTTTAATGTTATGGCTTGTATTTTTGGGGTGACTATTTCTGTCTGAACCTTCATGACTGCATGACATCAATTAAAAGTTATTAATCTAATTGGCACTGAACGCCTTTTTCAAACCTTTGATCATACCCCATGACTACAGATCCTATTATAACAATTTTTGTATTTCATCTATGCTCCTGTGCTTCATATTCCTTGGATCTTAATTTCAACAATAAGTGAATGATGTTTTCAGTTTGACCCCAAATCCTCCCTGATTTTGTCTCAGGGAGTCTTGAACTCAGTCATAGTATTTTATTGCAAAGAGGAACATGTGTGCGGATGCATGTACAGTATGTGCATACTGCCCACACTCCCTTAGCAACAGTTTCCCTGGCAACTCTTGTCAGCAGGCGAGTGAGATGCCAGTTTAATGGTGCAGGAGGCTTTTGCAGCTTTGAAATCTGTGATGTTTCCCAGCAAAGCAGAGGGAGAGGGGGAAAGACGAGAAACCTGCTTCCATGTAAAAGTTGGTTCATGTTACTCAAATTTGTGAAACAATGCTCATTAGTTCATATAGTCCAGACTGTTATGTATTTATACACTTGTATAGTGGTGTTCATGCTGGTCACCACTGCTACATCACCCTGAAATTAAGATAAGACTTTTTCAGTTGACTTTCAAACTTTTTCAGTCACGTGATAATCACATGCTTATGATTATGTGTTTGCATTTTTATAATGAAACCAAGTCTGTGTAAACTAGCAATAAAAGCCGTTTTGCATTCTATTATAAAGAATATGAACTGCATATTTCTTTTCACCAATTTAATCTACTTTTTGTAGAGTTAGAAGTTGCTCAAAATAAATATGTCTAATACGTCCTTACCTGCCATATATATATATATATATCTATATATATATATCTATAGATATATATATAGATATATATAAAAATAAATAAATAAATAATAAAATGTCTAAACATGGCAGGTAAGGATTGAAGACTTGAGTTTGGTGGAATCAGGAAGTAATCATATGCAGGAGACTAGGTCATGGTTGCGTTGTAGTAGATGAGGCCATGGTCGTGTGTTACCCTTACACCTCCGGCATTTACATAAACTAACAACATACAGTATCCTCGTTATATTTAAAGGAAATATTATCTGGTAGCAGTTACCTTCCCTACAACAACATATTTGCGATGAGTTTATTTGTATAGAGAAGTAATTTTTCACAGGCTGTTATCTGATTGTGTCTGTGGCTCATTTGAGCAGTGAGGATCTCATGTATTTACTATTATTCATGAAAGTGAGTTGTACTTCTTAAATGTTGGCAGTGAGAGACGCTGCTCTCACTGAACAGGAATGTGTGTGCTGTGAAGGCGATTACTATTGTATGGCAACCAGTGAAAAGCTACACTGTGTTATAAACTAAAAAGTGTCCCTCTGACAATCGAAACAATAGTCTCCTTATTGTCCCTTGTGAGTCTGTACACTTAGTCACACAGGCACACAATATACCAACACAGAGACACACATGCACAAGACAAATTACGCTGTCGTTGTTAGTTTAGGTTTCTCTGTTGAAATCTGCTCCTACAGCAAAAGTCCCTCTGGAAAGAGATGACAGAGAAGCTTAGATGTTAAGCGGAATGAAAGGTGACAGGTTGGCAGTGTGTCCTGTTAAAATGCCCCAGTACAGGATGGTGAACTGCAACTGCTAAATTGTTCTAAGAGGCTCTACAGCAGTGGCTCAGCTCTAGTGAACAGTATCCACTGGTCCTCCACAGCAACTCAAAGTGCTATGTTTCCTTCATGTGCAGTAAACCTCTATTACCCTGAAGTAGGGTTCCCATAATCACAGGCACAGTTACCTTCCTGTCTTTGTTAAGCCTGCATTGATTCTAACACAACATTACAGATCTAAGTTCCTATACATACACAACATAAATTTTACACATAAACATAAAAAAACTTTTTATCCAGTATGTTCGTTTCCCACGTTGCATGACTTGAATCCAGACTTGAATGCTACAGCCCTGGTTACACAAGCATTTGTATAACATTTCCTTTAATTATCCTGTAGAAGCTTTTAGTGTGCCCTGAACCACAGTGGCATCAGTAGTTGTGCAATGGATAAAGGTTAGAACCACCAAATTTGCCGAAAGGATGACCACCTCAGTAACACTTCATTAGTCAGGCTTCTATGGTAGCATAGCTAAACAGATGCAATTTTTAGTAAAAGTCATGACATCCTGCTTAGTTTGCCAAACTAAGCATTTAAAGCAAACTAAAAGCATTTAAAAGACTGAGAGCCTGAGAAAAAGGTCCTCTGGTCTGATAAGACAGAAGCTTTATTCTTTGGGCAGAACGCCAGGCACTTTGTCTGGCAAACACCAGGCACTTCACATCATCTGGATGATGGTTTGAATTAACTGCTTTTTTACTGAATTTTTTTTTTATCTGAATAATTAACTTCTTTTTCATGCACCAGCCACTGTGGTGGAATAATTCCCTAAATTTCCCACCAACTTCTCCCACTGTTTTACAAACGGGAAACAAAAAAGTAGCATCTTTAAGGTAGAGACGTTTCATTCTGCATCCACAGAACTTTTTCGATCTTCGAAAAAGTTCTGTGGATGCAGAAAAAGTTACGTCTGTGGATGTTCTGTGGATGCAGAATGAAACGTCTCTACCTTAAAGAAAGAAGTCCAGTTGCCATGACTCAACTTTCAGACAACTTCACCTGGATGACTGAGAATCTTCACAGACAAAAAAGTAGCATGTTATCTGCCACCTTGCTGATATACAAACAGTTCCAGCTGTACCACTTGTAGCCTAGCAGCATTTGTTTGCTGTTTGTAGGAATTTATCTATTTTCACACAGTAAAGCGCGATATACATTAAGAATACAGACCTCCCTCTGACCTGTCTGACTAGACTGATTTTACTGTCATCACACTATTACATCATGAGATATACTGTATTTAATCATGAAAATGGTCTTCTGCTGTTACACTTCAGAGCATCCCACTGAGATTAATCTTCTATCGTAGAGTATCATCATAAAAAATGAGAGTTCCCTGAAGAGGCTGTAAAATCCTCAGAGACATGGCCCTGGCACACTTAGATCGGCCATGAATCCGGGTTACCTCTGTGATTCTCTAATTACATCAGTGGAGCGCTGAGACACCGTGAGAACTGGGGCAGTTTATGTGTGTGTGTGTGTGTGTGTGTATGAGGGTACAACCGTTCATGGAGACACCAGTATACAGAAGGCACAGGAGCACATTGGAAGAGAGAAATAACTCTTGGACTTGGTTGAAGATGGAGATAAATATTCTACTTCTTTAGGTGAAATAAATTTAGAGAAGCCCCAGTGCAACTGATCGGTGTACATAACTCAGTTTATATTCCCATTATTTTCTATTTCATTCCATAGTTTACAGATTTTACCACCAGTAGTGCATTTAGAGAGAGGCTGTCATAAGTTAGAAACTAGCCCCTATAATTTTGTGATACAGTTACGCATAGTCATTTGCCTCCAGATTCCAAGACTACTTGGCTAGCATGTCAATCCCAATGATGTTTCCACTGGGGAAGATGGAACCACTGTAGAAACGGGCAAACATTTTTATTAATATGTTTGTCGATCTGTATGTATAATCAACAAGATAAATGTCATCGATTGATTCATTAAAACACATCTTTTGCTGTCTTGCAATACCCCTGTGGGTGTTTTTTAATGCTGGCACTGCCAATTTGGCAGCATTAAATGGAAACTTACGGAGAGAATTGCTGAACATAAATCTGCTACTAAAGTTGGCAGTGAGCAATATTCTGAGGCCAGACATTACAAAACGACACATGGCAGCAACCCTGAGTCTCTAAAAGCAGTTGGTATTGAGGTCGTCCCTGACTCAATTAGAGGGGAGAAAGACTTAAGAAATGTCCTCAGAGGGAGACATTTTGGATTTCAGCATTTAAAGTGACAACAAGGCTTAAGTGTCTGTACTTCATTATGTAACACCCTGATGAAGGCGTCTAACTGAAACACATTGATGTCAGCCATGTAATATTAAATGATTTTTATCATGATACCTGAACACTCAGAGGGTCTCATGCGAGCCAACTACATTTAAAAAAAAATGTTAAAAATCTTTTCCCATTAATGAACGTATTGAAATGCTCAGTGCAGTTTGGCAAAGTAAAACTGTGTGAGGTTATTAAGATAGGTCAGATTGTGCTATCTGATAAAATATTAAATGAACAATGCTTATAGTCTGACTAGTGTAGTTTTAAGTTAGCACTAGATCACAAGGCTTGGGAGCAGATTTTGGGTGATATGTCTGTTTTTCCATAAATATATGGAATATATATTATGGTTCCAATATACTTTTTTCCCACATTCAAATGAAAGTTTAAAATTCTAATAAAAAAGTAGCAGAACTAGTCCAAACATGCCTTGAGACGAAGCTTCTGTGTGTGTGCGTGTGTGTGTGTGTCACTGGTAGACCAAGGTTTGAGTGTGTCACTTGGGCAGATGGGGAAAAAAAGGGAGTGTGTTTGCATTAAGCAACGTTAATGCTGATGATTGACTTTTAGCTGTGAGTCAGCTTTCAGCAGAATAAGATGAGTGAGGCCAGACGACCTGACAGCGTGTGTGTGTGTGTGTGTGTGTGTGTGTGTGTGTGTGTGTGTGTGTGTGTGTGTGTGTGTGTGTGTGTGTG
>JAUBNQ010000016.1:2794398-2807202 GCA_032353495.1 Ctenopoma kingsleyae
TTAAAAATATCCAAACTATTTCTAAGACCATTGTTGCTGGAACCCAAGTCAAGGCATCAGGGTTTGCAGTATTAGGGTGCCGACCTGTAAAATAATGACAATGAAGACATTGCAACTATTTAACTTCATACATACATATGCAGCGACAAAACTAAGAGTATGATTTTCACACGTGTCTCTTTTTCACTTTGTGTCTTCAGCAATCAGAGCGGAGCTGGGAAAGTCTAGCACGGCATAGAGGATCCAGGCTCCCTGTTGAGAACCTCTACATCCACATGACCCAACAGACAACATCGTGTCACTTTAAGACACGACAACCACAACAGCAGCATACAACATAACTACAAACGGTGGAGATGGTGAAAATGACGATAATCATATTAATAATGAGAGAAGACATTATTTGTTGATGACAACAACTATGGACAAGATGGCGGCGGCGGTGGGAGGCTCACAATAGTTGTGGCTGACAGAATCCATCTGCAAGGTCTCATGCTCCTGCTTGCCCACCCCCAGCTGAGGGAATGGCATCCTGCAGGACTGTGCACAGTCAGGAAGAGAAGCAAAAGTCTTTATGCAAAGATGATTTCTCTCTTTAACTTATAGTAACACTAAATAACCCACACAAACACACACACACACACAATACTGAACTATTCGATGATACTGTATTAACCATTGGCGTGTAGGTGAACAGCAGCGGTGATGCTAAGAATCGTGTGATCTACTATCAAAAGGCACGTTTTATTCAGGGAGTGTAGAAACAGGAAGAGGGTGGGGATGGAAAACTTTTTTTTTTTCCCCATAATGCCATATGGGTAGCGCATGCGTGTATGTTTGGGTGTGTGTGTGTGTGTGTGTGAGTGTGTATGGGGAAGTGGCAGCCTCTGGTGAAGTCCACCACTGCAGGACACTGTAAAGCTTGTCTTCCTGAAAAACAAAACTATTTTAACCAGATTATGTACAAAAGAAAGAAAAAAATATTTAGAAAAAAAGCAACAAACGTATCTATCAAACCATGTCTGTTTCAGTGTAAATCTACGGCCATATCACGTAGCTCAATAATCCAGTCTTTGCCCAGGATGCTCTCTCGTCTGTAGACTCCTAATCAGAAGTGTTGTTTCCCTCCACAAGTGAGTGACTGTGGAGACGTCATTTTCTTTGTTTGTTCTGTCGCGTGGCAGTTGGAGGAGACACACAGGGTACCTGCCTGTCAGACGGCAGCCATTCGTAGCTCTCTACCTAACTCTAATCTGTCGACAAAAAGTGCTGACACAATACGCTAGTTTTTACCATACGTGTAGATACTTCCTTCCTTTCTGTACGTTTCCATTTGAAGCCTCTCTCTCATTCGCTCTCTTTCCCTCTCTCCCTTTGTGTCTCTCTCTCTCTCTCAGTCTCAGTCATGTGTGCCCGTTTAATGCTTGTGCGGTCGTTTTCTTTACACAGTGAGGGTCACAAGTCTGCCACGAAACTGTATTAGCTGTCACAAGGTTTCTTACAAGCAATAAGTGTAGCATCTATTTTAAAGCTCACCTGTCCAAGTTTCTCCAAACATATTTCCATGTTTGTCTTTGTCCTTTTTTGTCCCTCCTGAGCCCCAGTAAGACGACATTATTCTGTGATACCATGCCACTTCTTGTAAACTGTATTGGAGATTTTTTTGTGAAGTTGAAGGCTGACATGAAAGACTATTAGTGACATTTTCTTACCTGTAAAATCCGCAGATACTGTATCTTTAGCCACATTGGAGCTGAACAGATTTTTTTTTAGCCTGTTATTTTACTGCATTTATTACTTCTGAAAGGTGCACAGGTCAGCCCAAATATGTGAGAGATGGTGTCCATGTGAGGACATGAATGTGCCATTTACTCTTTCACCAGTGCTAACTTTCATCTTTTTATGTTTGTTTGTTTCATCTTTGCCTTTTTTCCTGCCGCTGTAAAATCCTTAACATATGTAAGAGGGAAGATTCATTTTATTCTTTAAACACTTTTGTTTCACCCTCTTTCAGTTTAGTGCTGAGTGTGTTGAGTACAATCAAACTGACAGGAATGTTTTTGGAGAGCTGAGACGTGATACCTAATAACTGCTGGTGTGTGTCCAAGCCTGCATGCCAAGGTAACAGATAAAAGTCCATGTTACAATTCTGTACTCTGTATCTAAATCAGTTCCTGAGGCGGGACAGCTTCACTTGTACAATCAAACTCTCTGACGGTCACTGTACAGTGGAGTCTTTAGGACAAACCTTTTGACCTTCCAGATGATTAGAAAGTAATAGGATGTTCTTAATTGTTAAGTCATACAGCAATACAGCGTGAGTTCTGTGAAATCTCAGTTGTTGCAAGCATCCAGATGAGAACTTACAAGGCAATACTATTCTGTCACCATTCTGGCCTCTTTGTAAGGGTCGTGACACACCAAGCCATCATCAAAGAACTAGAGGCGACTTATAGGGTTTTTCCACCACATGGTACTGGCTCAACTCTACTCTCTTTTGATATCAGGTACTTCATTTTCCACTGCAAATCATACCCCCTCTCACTGTAGTCAGAGCAACACTGCTTACAACTGCTGTGAACTCCAGTGAAACTGCTGAAACACACAGGAACAATGGAGGATATTGAAGGAATGCCAAGTAAATTTTGTTTCAGAAGAGACTGGAGGCAGCTGGAAAAATCAGGAAAGTTTGGAGTTGTAGTAACGCTTCTCTCTGATCAATCAGTTCTCAGCAGTGTTTTGATGTCACTTTTGGTTTACCCTCAGCTCGCTTTGAACCTCTAAACAGCTTAAAACCAAAAACAGTACTAGTACTAATAGTACCAGGTATCAGGTACTATCCACAACTTTTGCCCGATGGAAAACCAAAAAAGGCAAGTAGGTTAGAGCAGAATTGAGTGTAGTTGACTCGTGATGGCACCATGCAGTGGAAAAACACTATTAGACTGTTGCTTTGCCTCACGTCATCTTTGTCTGGGCCAATATGTAGCACAAAGAAATAGCAGTGTATTTGTCATTCAAAAAAAGAAAGCAGGGACAGACCTAGAACTGCAGATATACAACATAAATAGATGGTTTAGCTACTTTTAATCAAGAATGTGTCTTGTTGTAAATGACACTGTCGTCCATTTATTTACAGGTGCAGTGATTTGCTAAACTGAACAGCCAGTCAGAATGGTCTCTTTCACAGATTCAATGTACTCAAAAGGCAGTGGTCTGACTAGTGCCAACTGTGCAGGGCACACCTCAGAAACTAACAGACTGGCATGGTGTGTCACGGCCTTAACAGTATTTGAGTTAAAGGGGTGCTCCAGTGACTTCAGTTTCACATTTCCATGAAGTTGGGAAACATGCAATAGACAAAAGAAGAAGAATGGGCTAAATTGCAGCATCAAGGCCAAGGCCTTCTCAATTGGCAATAGAAAATATACTCAGCTGTTAGTTAAAGAACTAATAGTGCTATAAGTGATGTAGACCAATGTTTTTCATGTGTGGAATCTGTAGAGAACCCTTTTAAATTACTATCAGGAGAATTGGTAAATGACTTATTATAATGCTCAGCTTCTAAACCTGGAATCCCAGCAAAAGGTTTGTTAATCAGTGGCTGTTGGGTCTCGGACAACACAGCTGTTCAAGGGCTTGGATGTTAGAGCTTAGCCTCAAAAGATCAGAAATTCCAACTTGACAAACTGATTTTCGCTCTCAGTTTTTGGTTTGACAAGAGTTGTTAGCATCTGTTTCAGATTTCAGGTATGTTTCATTCTCTCGCTCTAAAGTTGAGTCATTCTTTTCCATCCACCCTTTTAAATGGAAGCCTCGAGTCTCCTGTTTACACAGCATAAATTGCACTTTAAGACAAAAAAAAACCCCACAGAGCAATCCAACATACTCTCACAACAGTCGCTTACAGCCTCTTTGTGCGAACAGTGTGGCTATCTCACCAAAGGATTCAACCTAGCAGTTTCCTGCTAAACATAATCGCTCTTTCTTATTTTTATATCATTTTGTCAAGAGATCTAAAAACAGAACGATATGTCTCTATATTCTGTCCTTTGGACGTGATGGTAGGTGAAATGTTCTGATCAAGAAAAGTTTCTCTTTTGTGAAGCTATGTGGTTTGTGCCTTGTTCTGAAGTTGCATTTAACACGTCAAAGATATAAAGAGAAGTAGTCCTATCATCTAGGGACTATAATTCTGATCACACACTTTCTTTTTTTCTTTTTTCTTTTTTTGACATCATGGTCATGTTGATTTGGTGGAAGAGTTCAATGACCTTGGTACTGTTCCCCACCAAGAAGATAACACCAAGATCTTCTTTGATTTCTTCTGCATACATGTGGTTTGTTTCCATATACAGCTGTGAGGTCGCTTTTCTCTTTTCAAGCTCTGCAGTACAATCAAACCTACAAGACACGAGAACTGTAAAGGTTCAAAAGTGATCTTCGCTCGGAGATGATTTCTCGAAACCTAAAGCCCTGTTAGGAAGTCCAGAAGAGTCTGGCCGCAGTGTTCTGTGTCACCTCATGCCATTTTAAATGTAACAGAGACCGTTTGTGTTCAGCAGCTTTGCTTTTTTTTACACGCTTGGAAATCTCTCAGATCTAAACGGTTTTGTCTTCTGCGTTGATGTCTGCTCTGTGTTGCTGATTGAAACATTTATCTTTGTTCATAATGTCCAATTTTCTGCTGAGGGAAGGGGAAGAATTGTGGATTTGCAGAGATGAATTTGTCTGAAGCATATTTCACAAATGGGTTTCTGGACTTATTCTTTTATCATTTGCATTGTACCATACTGTTCTCATAATAATTAGTCTTTCTTACATGCTAACATACTGTTTTGTTTGAGCAAATTAAATAAAAACTGCAATATAAAATAAAATTGTTTGTTTTTTGTAAATGATGACTTAACTTTCAGCTTTACTCACATTTGCCTGAAACATTTTACATTTTACAGTCATTTTACAAACGTGCACAGTGGTGGATAAGTATATTTACTTATTACAGGTTTCAGATATTTCTGGCTTGTTGGCATATCCATCAAAGGCAAATTTAAAAAATTTAGCAACAATATTTAACAAAATACAAAGGATAAAGGCCACAGTTTTGTTCATCTAAAAAAGTAAGTAATACAGTTTGTAATTTTTTCCTTTTTTTTTTCTAAAACATTTAGAACATTTCTGAGCGAGGCTCACCCCTCTTAACAATCAGAATTTCCCTGATTTCTGCTTGATTTGTAAGTTTGGGAGCTTCTTATTTATTATAACAGCATAATGCTGAATACCTGAAGCACCAGGGAGCATAGCAGAGCAGGAAGAGTCCCGTGCAGAGTGGATTGATCTTGAGTGTTAAGTTGCATATATTGTAGCTTTAAGCACATTTCTTTTATAATACTTATGTACTTTTATGTAAATAAGATTTTGAGGACTTCTACTTGTAATAAAGCATTTCTACATTGTAGAAGTGGTAGTGTAGTAGTATTTTTACTTCAGTAATGGTTTTGAGTACTTCTTTAACTGCTGGACTTTTGTGATAATATCTAAATTTCAGCTCATGTTTGGTTTGTTGTCACACCAGGTCAGCCTTTGTTTCACAGCCTATTAACTGTGACAACACACTGATGCATTCACGCTCAACGGGAGAAAACAGGAAGAGGACGAGTAACTGAAAATAAGAGCATGAACCTTTTTTTTTCTTTTAAACCTACCGTGATGTGAGCGACTTCCTGCTGTCAGTGAGCCGAGCCAGACTGCTGCTACTGCGCTGCAGGGTGACGGGACATTAGAACCAAGACCAAGATTTGAACTTATAATACAACAATCTGTGGTTGGCACTTGGAGTATTCTCAGAGCATTTTGTTCTTGTGCTTCAGAATGTGACCTATCAACATCCTGATCTTTTTTTATTGCGCAGAATTAGGTTTTTGTTCCTGTTTTTTATCATCCTTGTACAACAATTTTTTGAAGGAACACTCGGTTTTGTGCACTTGCAGAAGCTCCCAAGACGTTCAATGCAGCTGGTCTTTTTCTTTTTCATTTTTGTCCGCTGTAACAGAAACGCAGCTAAAGGGAGGGCTGTGGAGAAAGAAGAGGACAATGTAGAATCCTTGAACATTTATCTATTTGTGTATTCTGATTGGATTTATGATGAATAAAGAGAATCCATAATACAGTATTTAGTATTTATTTAATTAATTTCATAATAATTTCACAAAAATCTGTGGATGACACTTGTGCTGCACTCACCACAATTGTTTCTTTACTTCTGTTTAGCAGGGGCTGAAACTTTCTGCGCTTTATTGGTTAGAGCAGAGTGGGTGTGCAGCCTCACTTTACAACACACACACTGTGACCTACTACCTGTGGGCGGAGAACACAGAGGGCTCGCAGTGCATATTGTAGTTCAGCTGAGGTTTTGTTTGACTTGCAGCTCGATCTGGGGCTGCACTCTGACAGGAAAAACACCCAGAGCTGCAGACAGAAACACAGGAAGCGGAGAAAACACTTATGCTGTGACTAGATTGGAGCATTTAAATTTTCAAAAATCTGTTTCTTTCTCCTGCTGTGTTTGAGCTTCATGTATAACTGGCAGGTGTGAATAATATGTCGGTAAGAGTCAACTGAAGCTGGTTTTTACTGTCTCTCACTTTGGTTTACATGGTTAATATAGTTTTGATGCAATCACTAATGGTGCAACTGACTACAGAGATTGAGCAAATACTTTACCAAACAGTAAAGTCATCAGTATATGAATATGTCTGGTAAGGTTGCAGATAAACAGCATGATAGTATGCAACCCCATCTTCTAAACATTACATTCAATTACATGTGATCACTTCAGTAGTTTAGTTGCATAGGAACATAATAATCAGTAATAATATTAATAATAATAATAATATCAATGTCTAGTTAACAGATCCCGTCAGTTGTCATTCCTGATGTTGTTTCAGTTCAAATTACAGTTACAAGCTGCAAAGCATATGATCATCAAAACACCATGTAAGATCCATTGTTGCCGTCTGTAACATTAAACCATAATTATCATGTATTGGTATAATACAATAATATATTCACTGATGTGAAATGGGTCACTCTTTTGGAACATCAAGTTTCAACATTTTATGAATTAACAGGCTTTGTTTTTGACTTTTACTTAAACATTTTGAATAAAGGATCTTTACAGAAATACAGCTGCTTCTACACCGTGAACTGAAGAAGCTATTTGGATGAGTAGTGAAACGTTTCAGCCTAACAAGACAGTCCAGTTGCCATGACCCAACTTCCAGATGTGGTAATGATACTTTGTCTAAGGTAAATTAGAAAATGTAAGAATGGACATAAACAGACCAGATTTTCATTAATGTGTAACACAATTCTTGTTTTTCAGCTAATACTACATCATTGAATTTATTATGTAGCGTATTATTATACTTACATATACAACAATATACAATTAAATGTGCCAGAAATTGTGTATTGGTAACTGTAATATACTGTATATGAATAATATATTACTTTAATACATAATGACTATTTATGTTAAGTGGATTTATATATAACTAATTTCTTACTATCTTAATAAAAAATATTTCAATCAAAAATATCATATATCTCATATATCACTTCACTCTTCTTCCATTTTGTCCAACTGTAATTTGACACCAGTAAACAAAGTAGTCGTGACTCAAAACCAATCCCAACTGAGTTAAAATCCAGCGACAACCAATTAGATTGCAGAACTGTTTGAAATTCACGCAGAGCCAGCCAATCCGCTGGCTTCGCGCCTTCCTGGTCACTGGTGGGTTTTGCCCAGAGAGGGAGGGAGAACGAGCTTTACGTCAAACGTTAGTAAAGTCAGTTTTAATAAATTAAGATACATTTATTAATTTCTCGTCTTGTGAAGGATTATTTATCCGTTTCGCTCACTGGAATAATTGGTGTAATATCTAGGTAAGTACAGCCGGGAAATGCATGCGTCTATGATGTAAAATAAGAAATGGCTTTACGTTTCTCTTTGTTTGGAACTATGGGCTTAACGTTAGCTGAAGCTAACTGAAGCTGGCGGCTATGTCGGCTCCGACTACTTCTTGGAATCGCAACTTCTTTCCCCTGTGCCAAGGATAAATGCAGGGAAGACTCGTAGTTTATACCTTTTAGCAGCACCGCAACGGTAACTACGCCGTTAGGTGCGTGCTATTCGCCAACATCCACATTAGTGATATTTAGCTCTACGAAGTTCTGAAATTAGACGGTGCCGGGCTTAGTCAGAGAATCTTTAACAGATTGTAACACTAACATTAGCCCACTCTGCTTCTCAGTTACCTGCGCAATATTTGTTTTAAACTATTCCACTGTTCCCTCTTATCACTTATTTGTTTAATTCAGTTTTGTTAAACTCGTTCACATGTGTTTTTGTGTTCATTTGTTGGTGGACGTGTTTGGTTTCTTCACATACACCAAAGTTATTTGAATGCATGACGTTTTCCCTCCTTTGCTTTCTGTCGCTTGTAGCTGCATCACGGCTAACGCTAACACCGCTAACGCTAGACTCATTCCATTAAAGAAACAGTCCCTACATGTTGCAGTTGAGCTGTAGTGTAAAGACCAACGTTTTGTTTCCATCCACGAAGTTGAATCAAGCCCCAATTCGTCTGTCGAGCAGTGAAAATGTCTAAACTTCATGTGCATACGAGTAAACCGTTAGTTAGCAGAGGGGAAGCGGGTGCTCGCTACGCTTTATTGGAGGTGGGGGAAGTTAGCCAGACGTGCATCTGCAAAACCAACTAGCTAAAGTTAGATTTAGTTTATTGCATAATCAAGCATTGCTGTTTAAGCTCGTAATGAATAACGCTTAATTTCCACCTTCGTGTCACTTATAGACGTTTCTTTCAGTGTGGAATCTGCTTTTTGTTGCCCCTTGTGGCCATTGATAGAAACACTCGCAAAAACAGCGGTTCTTACCAACCGGCAAGTACCAGTGGCCCGTTACATTTAAGTTTTATTTGTAGTAATCTAACGTTACTCCAGGTCAGTTGTGCCATGGGAGATCCATGTCTCCTTCGCAGTGGACGAGGCAGTCCCGAATGGGAATATGTAAAGTGGTGATCTTGTGACTTTATGGTAACTTCCCATCATGTTTAAGATGTGTTTGACTTTATTTATATGAAGTTATACTGATTGTCTAACCACTGTAGATATTAAATAATATGGCACTGAGATATTAACGCATGTGTCACTGCCCCGCTCGGGGGTTATACGGTTTCATTTACACGTTACAGTTCAAGGGGGCTGCATACCATGTGGAGCTTGACCGCAGTATTTGGCACAGAGGGTTGTGCCTGTCGGACTTGTGTCTAAATCTCCACCCACGTTAACCCCGGATCTTTTCATCAGCTCAGCCTGAGATCTGGTGGAAATCACGCTTCACCCGGGACTTCCACATCCCACATGGAACTCGGCAGGCAAGCCAGGAGAGCAGAGCAGGGCAGCAACTCACTTGTGGTGTGTGAAATTGAGATGGTTTTCACTCACATGCTTTGGATTTTTGTGTTGTGTTAGATTTTGTTTTTGTCAATCAGTGATGTTATTTTGTGCTCATAAAGCCTTCCAAGAGATTGATGAGTAATCTTGGGGTTCTATTGTACAGTGCTGTGGTTTAGTTGATAAAGTCACTTTGTAAATTTTATTATTATTGTCAAAACTCCACTAATTAAGCAATAGCTGTATACTGCAATACTTCCTGTGTTCTGATTCTGACAGTGGTGATGTGAGATGTCAAAGTAATTGAGAGTAATGGCAACATAGATTTTGCGTTTATTTTAGCCAATGTCTTTTTTTAGTTGAATGAGCTGTGAGTCTGTGCACTACTTTGACTTGACATTGAACTTAACAACTGCTCAGTAGCAAAACTGACTTATGATTATGAGCCCAGTTAAATTTTATAGCTGTCTTCAGACTGGCTGTCGGAGTTGACAGACGCAACGGCCACAACCACTGTAAAGTTTACTATCGTGTGCAAGTAGCTGGTCTGAATTTTCATGCCTGGTTGGCTGTGACTTTAATGTTGCAGCTCTTTCAGACAGTAAACCTAGCAGGGACAGGCATGTCAGCAATAGTGTGGTGGATTTCTAGACACTGAGCCTCCCTGGCCACTAATGTAACATTATGCTGACCTTGCCTGGCCCACTTCATTGTGTCCAGTGGTGCACACTACTGCAGGACTGTGCCATTCTAAAGTGTCAGGATGTCTGTTGTCTTAAGGTGTGTGGATGGTTTTGAAGTTGTAAATCAAAAATGTATACAGTTTGATCAGATGTACAGACTCTATTTTAAACTTAGAGCTGAACTTTTTAAATATGAAATCACAGTTACAGTGTATAGCTCAAGGATTTCCCCAGAGTTTTTGAGACGTTGGATGCAGCTGTGTATTAATGCCAACAGAATGATTTGTTGTGATATTAGGATTTCATATTATAGGACTCTTTTTGAATGTTATTTAATGGTCATTGTTCAGATATTGGTCAACCTTATTGTCCAGCCGCAGTTCAGTGGACAGACAGAAAGCTCATCAGTCATTTATGTAAATGTGACTCACAATGAGCCTATTGAGTTTGAGGTGTCAGTAATTATCACTGAAGCAAACTGAGGTTTGAGCCCATGCAGTGTTTCAGTATAGGCAGATGGGGCAGGGGCCAGTGACAGGCATTGTCATTGCCCCCTGGTGTCATTATTTTGCGCTGCATTGATGGGTTTTTTTTTTTGGAAATTGTTCCATATACATGTGAAATGTATGCGAGTTAAATGTTACTGTTACTGTTAAAACATCAAATATGAAACATCCTGGTTTAGGTGGGATGTTATATTTTATATAGTGTAAATAATTTCTTATTTTATTATTTGAGTAGCTTTTACTCCTTTCCCCTGATGTAGCTTTCATACCTTTCTTTTTTTTGTGTGTTTCTTTGTGTGTTTGTTTTCTTCCTCTCACACCTCCCTTCTGTCTACTCTCTACTCTGTCTCTCCCACACCCCCTCTTTGACTTTCACTTTTTTATTCATGTCACTGCACTTTCTTCTGTCTCTCAGGTCTATGACAATGCCTTCTGTGAAGTACCAGAGAGGGGACAAGGTGATGGGTCGTTGGCCCGGCAGCAACCTTTACTATGAGGTCAAAGTGCTGGGATTTGATACCAAAAGTCAGCTCTACACTGTCATCTACAAAGATGGTACTGAGCTGGAGCTTAAAGAGCAAGACATGAAGGTAGGTCCACCTGCTCACTGTTTGAACAGTTTCCTGTGCAGTATCTCCCCTGCCCCCAGTATCATTTTTCAGTGTTTGAGTTAGGTCAGTACTGCCCAAAGGAGTCTCAATCAGTTGTTTAAAAGGGGTTTAGATTTAGTTAAAGTTTAAACAAGTGGATGTTAGAGAAGTGTGACAAATGTGTTTATTAATTATTTTTTTACTGTCTATTTTTATTAAGTGTTGCGACTGACCTTTCTCAGCCCAGCTTTTCTGTATTATGTGTGCTTATCAGTTTCTACATACTTGTAATCTCTCACCTTGTCGTCTCTATGACTAGTTCAGTTGTAGAACAAGTTGTCATCAAATGTTCGTAATGGCTTGGTTATGCTCTTTTGTGACAATGTGTTGTGTTCTCCATCAGAGTACTGCTGGTTTCCAGGTCCGCTCCCGCTCTCGTTCTCGATCACCTGGTCGTCGTCGCAGCCGCTCACGCTCCCCAGCGAGGACCACGCGACGCTCTTCCTCTCGCACGGCGGCGGCTGTTGCTGCTGCTGCGATAACAGACAGTGCGGTGTCCTCTCGCAGGGATACCAGATTTAAGGATGTGGAAGTTACACTCAGCCCCCTGGTAAGATGTTTTTGTTTGTTTGTTTCTTCTTGTCATAGCTGATGATTAAAACGAGAATTTCATCAGTAAGAATATATCTTTGCATGTTAGCAGAAATGACAACAAATCTTTAAAAAGGTGTAAAATTTTCTGTTAAGCTCCAGTTCATAGTCAAATGTCGTAATTCATCAGTACCTTGTTTTTCTGGTCAGATGTGATCATACCACTGATATGTTCCTGTGTCTGTCCCTCATGTTGGCTTTTCCTTTTTGTCTCCATCAATCTCCATCCATTGTTTGATGGGCAGCAGCAGACAAAGACAGCTGAGAACAATAGCAACAATAGACACGAAGAGGAGAATAACACATCTAACCAAGTAAATGAGGTGAGTAATTTTTTTTTGTAATTTAAGAAACTGTTCATCTGTCAGGGAAAGTTTGGAGAGCCTAACAGTTGTCACATTTTGGAGAAAGTGTATTTATGCAAATGAATATTTATACTGTAAATTGATAAGTGTCCAAATATTGTCAGTACACACAGTGAGTAAAGAAAAGTGGAAACCGTTTGAATGAGAACGTAAACAAATATTTCTGCCATTTACTGTATTTATACACACTTTTGTACCTGGAATCTTTCTTTGTTTGAAATGATATTTTACAAAAAAATCAGAGAGGGGCTGTTGGGGGGGAAAAAAACTGCTGCTGTTCCTGGCGCCACTGACTTTCTAATAGTGAATGGGCTTTGAGGTAGGTTAGAGCTAATGGAATGTCATGATGTATGCATGTTGAGAGGTGTGTGTGTGTGTGTGTGTGCGCGCGTGTATGTGTGTGTGTGTGTGTGTGTGTGTATTTTCCAATTCAGAGAGGCTCCCCTCACAAGATTATGCTTCATTTGGTCAATCACATGTCAGACTAACATGTGCTACCTCTTTGCTCTCGCTGCTCTCGAAGCAGGTTTGC
>JAUBNQ010000016.1:2811714-2824219 GCA_032353495.1 Ctenopoma kingsleyae
TTCTGACACTGACATGTTCTTTTTCTTTCGGTTTTTGTCTTTCAGTTGTTGGATTCTACATCTTCAGGAAATCTAACTCTGAGAAGAACGCTTTCCGGCGAAACCCGTCAGACCCCAAACTGTCCCGTAAGTTCTGCTGCAGGTTTAGGGCTCATTATGTCTCAGTCATGTGAGGGGGAAATGAACTGTGTGTTCAACAGGACAAGTTGTCAATAAACTAAAGTTAAACAAAAGCTACTCGTAACCTCTGCTGACCTCTGTCTTTCTGATCTCTCCAGACCTGAAGACCATCCCCACAGCTACAGGGAAGAGTCTTCTGGTCTCTGGCTGGTGGGGTGTGGTCCGCCACCCTAACTACCTGGGAGACCTCCTCATGGCTCTGGCCTGGTCCCTTCCCTGTGGTGAGTGAACTTCACATTTACACCACAAACAACCAAGCGCAGTGAATGAAGGTGCAGGATGAAGACAGAGACAACAACAATGTGCTTTCACTAAGAACCTACATACAATTGTTGTGTTTTGTCTCTTTATGGAACACAGGCAATAAATCCCTCCCCAATGCTAATGGGAAAAAAATAAGTGCTTTGATAAGTCGCCAAACCTGCAGTGACCTACATTATCCTGGAAGTTGTCTTGATTAATTTGTAAATTCAGTTTTCACCTAATGGTGACTCATGATGCTTCCTCCATACCATTGACATGATGTTGGTCGACTCGCATACATAGTGCTGCGTGTTCAGAACTATTCACCCTTAGTTCAAGCAGTTGAAAGAGAGAAATTAGTAGTTCTGGTCCCAAATATCTGGGTATTTGTTAGTTATCTGGTTTTCACTTTCAATATTCCTTTAACTACGTGGTCTGTTTCTCAGCTTGGGAGCCTGACATCCCTCTCAATCACTGCAGTGAATGTGGAAACACTTTAAACCATGACGAGACAAAAGCTGAGTTGCAAATGTCAACTAGCATGAATGGAAATGAAGAAACGGACACAACAAAAGTCCACTGTGGCTCATTTGCATGGTGGAAGCAGAACACACTCCTAGCTTAAACAGCACCTCTTGCATATTGGTGTTATCCAACCACTTAACTGCTACAGAGAATGTGGACGAACGAATCTTCCTCACACACACACAACAGGAGCAGTGTAGAGGGGAGTGTAAGGCTGTGTGATTATGATTTATTTGGTTGGTGGCAGTAACAGAATTTGTAGATGTAGACTAGCAATAATAATTTATGAAAATTGTAACAAATGTCTGTTTCCTGTGTGCGCAGGCTTCAGCCACCTTCTGCCGTGGTACTACATGATCTACTTCATCATCCTGCTCGTGCACCGGGACTCCCGCGACATGAGCGAGTGCAGGAGGAAGTACGGCTTGGCGTGGGACGAGTACTGCCGAACTGTTCGCTACCGGATCATTCCCCGTGTCTACTGAGAAAGCAGCCGCCGGGCACTCCTGAGCTTAGGCGCTCTTTAAAAAAAAATGCCACCCAGCACCACGGCCGTGTTGAAAATCCCAAATCTGAATGGACTGAGTGATTTGACTTTTTAGAATTTTTATTTTAAGATTTTTTTAAAAATGTTGATTCTGGACTGAAGGAACTGCAGTACATTGAAGTTTTAAAGGAAAAAGACTTATTGGTATTATGGACTGTTTGAAGATTTGCCTCTTTTTTTTTTGTAATAGAAAATATTTTAAATCTAAAAAAAATGGGGGGATAAGCGCCTCTGCTAGGAATGTCTTGTTAGGATGTATATTTTTGTACATACACATTTGTTTTTATACTTCAAGAATAACACACCACTTGCATTATTTTTGGTAAGTTGTACTCTTCGCTCACATGTCTGAATGTTGCATATCAGCTTGGCTCTTATGAATCATTTTGTAAGTCTGCTTCAGTTACACAGCTATTGTGAAGGATGGGATGAAAAATGCAGAATTTTTTTTAATAAGCTGTACAGTTGAACTAGGACTCGCGTTCTTTCTCAGGACCCAGACATTTGTCAGAAAGTTGAATTGGAAACATTTAAACATATTTTTGAAATGATTGTGTTGTGTATAATTTAATATAGATATCTAGTTTTGATGAGTGTAAAATGATTTTCTTCAGAGGTTCAAACAAAAATGCACTAATGCATAAAGGACGTTTTTACTTGTATCAGTTTGGAAGTGTATTTGATTTGGCTTTGCTACCTCAGGTTCACTCGGTGTCCCTCGTCTGCCCTCTGGGGGGCAGTGTGTGTAATTGTGAGTGACACGTCACTGCTCGTTCTTCATTTCAACAAGAATGTCAGCAACAACACAACATAGATGTTTCATGCTTTTAGAATTTTAGTCCCAGCTCTTACTTTTCTCCTGAATAATTTCTTGATCATTTGTCCTGCACGTCTCTGCAGCATATTACAAACTGGTTGTTCATTTCTCATAAGCTGCCATGAATTTGGTTTAAACCTGCATAAGCTTTAATTTGCCAGGCTGTGTAACGATTACCATTAATGAACTTTAGACTGTGACACCAGCTGTGGACTGTGTTAGCATTTTTTTAACCTGTGCATTTGCAAACCCAAAAAGTATTTTTATGCCTGTGCAGCTGTAGACAATTACATAAGTAGCAATACATGAACTAGACTGAAGTAGCATTTTTCTGATGTGCTGTGACCCTGTAAATATATATTTTTTTCTCTTTTAAAAAAATCATGTTATTGTTGAAAATAAATGAAAGTAGTAATAGGAATGTTTTGCAGTAATAGACTAATTTAATGTTGCTGTTTATTTGGGTTATGTAATTTTTTTAAGTTATATTCATTTTGATGGCCGTAGTTATGTTTACACCTAGATCTGACATGTTTCTGTTCAGCTCTTCAAAAATGTAATAAAACACATGTAGAATACAATCATTTCCTGATCGGAGAAAGAAATGTCTGATACTCGAGCCTCAGAGACACATGATGATTTTATTTTCTTACATCACAGTGGTAAACTGAGTGGAAAGCAATGAGGTGGATGTATTCTGATATGTGACAATTAGTGACAAGTAAAAAAAAAAGTTGTTTAGGCTGTCGGTGAGGATGAATCAAATCCGACAGTGGCTGGGAAAAGCTTGTGTACCAATATTGCAGCATAAAATAAAGATTTATAGAACTTCCTCTTTCTGCTTTTTTTGTATTTTGATCAAGGAAAGCTAATTAAATCAACCACAGTCTTTGATTTTAACGATGACTCACTCAGAAATTATCTTGATTTTATCAAAGTGATGGGTTTTTTTAAACAGTCCAGAAATAAAGCGTGAACCCTGTTAATGTGAAATATTACAGCTCAAAACGTTTTTTTAAATAGAATATCTCCATAGATGTTCAAGATGTTTAAAAAGATTCTGACATTCACATGTTTTCTTATTTGGGATTTGTTCTTAGGTAAAAACAATCTGCGCAAAACTGCTTGTTGCATTTCTATACATGGTACAGTTGTATATTATAGGATTTAGGTGTCAATAATGAATAATAATAAATGACATTATTTTACAAAGCATTATGGTGTCTTTAAATTACTAATTAATAGATCCTAAACTAGCACTTCATCTAACATTGTAGGACATCACCATGAAACACGATGCTCCGCTTCTCCCTCAGCCACCACCACAGCCTACTGACCTCCACTCCCGGCAAGAGATTTTATTTTTATTTTTCCTGATTTGAGATCAGATGTCTGTACCGGATAATGAAACACTCCTCGTACCTTTTCTGTTCTGTTCATGCTCTAAGAGGATAATAAAAGCTTTAGACTTGACATATTCAACTGAATATCTACTGTATACATCACCACAACCGGACGAGGCAGATGACCGTCCACCCTGAGCCTGGTTCTGCTGGAGGTTTTTTCCGTTAAAGAGAGTTTTTCCTCTCCACTGTCGCCCAGTGCTTGCTCAGAGGGGATTGTTGGGTTTTCTCTCTGTATGATTATATATTCTTATCTAACTGTGAAGTGCCTTGAGATGATTCTTTTGAGATTTGGCGCTATGTAAATAAAACTGAATTGATTTGAATATATGGAGCTTGAAGTCATCCATGATTTCACTTCATTTTATTTCATATTTATTTTATATTTATATTTCATTTTATTTTTAGTTTTGGTAAATATAATATTCACTTAAGTTCATGCTCCTCTGTGTTTCTATTTTCAAAGTCATCTGAAAGCCTTAAGTCTCTTAAGATGTGAGTCAGTGTAACAATAAGAACCTCCCTGACAAAAAGTATATTCAAGTAAACCAATAATATACTTCTTTTAAAATAGAAATACCTTTCAGTTTACCTTTAATGTACTTATACTTATAAATTTAAGTATACTTGAAGAAATAAACTTCCAGTATACTTTTTTTTTCATGAAGGCTGTTTCTTTTAAATAAGCATATTTGACATGTTGTGACATTTTGACATTTGACATGTTTTTTTTGTTGTATTTATTGCACTGGTATAACCCTTTCATTGCATATTATTTTTAGTCATTTTTATATGTGTAGTACTTTGATTTGTTGTTTTATTCTCAATTACAACGTAAAAGAATTTGCTTGTTTTTTTTAATCGAAGCTTCAAGTAATAACTGAACAGTGAACATTAAGATTAACAAAAAAAGAACATTTATAAGACATTTACAAAATAAGGCAGCATATGCAGTTATATTATATAATAAAACTGGATAAGAACATATTTAGCTAAAAGAGATAAATACCAATAACAGGCTTCTGGTTAATGGAAGCAGTAGTTCTAAGATAACATTTAAAATCTGCCAAGAAAAAAACAATACAATTTTTGTCAGTAAATTTACACTTATGAATATAGAATCTTCCATAAATTATAAGTAAGTTCAGAACGAAAAGAAGGTCACTATTTGAATCAACAAAACCAAACAAGAAGTTTTCAAAACAGAGGTCAGCTCAACTCTGTTTCAAAATGACAAGAATCAAACCAAAACCTTTTAACATAAAATGAAATTTGCTTAACTTTATTCTTAAAAGAAATTTATTAGGAATACCTCAAATTCTTTTCCACTTTAGTCCATTGATACAGTTATTCCAGAAAATGACAGCAGTAGGGTTTGAAGTAAGCTCTCTTTGAAATAGAGCTCTAATATTCTTATTAGTCTTTTTTCAAGGTTGAAGGGAAGCAAGTTTCCCTACGGCTGTGTTAAAGAGATCAAGGCAAAGTGATCCAACAGGTCGGTTTATTGCACCCCTAAAAAGCGTAATTACCCCATCGGGAATTGCATCTCAAACAACATTAAATTCTCTTTGTGAACAAGGACGTTTAAAAGTAGATAGAAACTTGTTGTAGTGCATCAAAGAACCATTTGAACTGAAAAGTTGTCTGACTGTGAGAATATCATTATTAAACCATTGTGGATAGAACAGAGATTTGTTTTGTAAATTAAAAACCAAGACGAAAAACAGCTGTTTATGGAACTGTGAAAGTTTAAGAGGAAGTTTTTCAGGTACATAGTAACAAGAATTTTAAGCCACCAACTTGAGAGAAAATATAAGCAGGAATACAGTTCCAAAAGGAGGTAGGATTTAAAGCTGTTTTATCCAGCTGATTTTAAAGGTATTATTTAGACTATCAAAATCTAGAAAATTAAGACCACCTTTATCAGAGCTATTCATTCCAGCTGATTTTTTTATGTAATGAATTGTGTTCTTCCATAAAACGTTGAATAAAAAATTGTCTTGTTTACACGGATGGAAAAGGTTACATATATAAACCTAGACAAACCAAAGCAAAGAACGGCAAATCTCTTTTCTTTAGTTTTTTCAACGAGAGGTTGAAAATTAACCTGACATCTTGGGGTTTCGTCTTTTGTAATGTTAATTCCTAAATATGTAACAGATTCTTTCAGAGGGATTATTATTATTATTATTATTAATTCATGAATAATCAGAGATTTTAAGGCACAGTAATTCACATTTGTTAATATTCAGTCAGACCTGATGCTTTGGGAAATAAGGAGATGGCATTAATGGCCAGTGGCACTTCAGATGCATCTTTTAAAAAAAATGTGGTGTCATCTGCGACCTGACTTATCAAAAAATTAAAGTTCGCACAAGAGTTGTCTGTCAAGGGGCAAGAAAAGACTTCGCTTGTCTCGGGTCGGTCTATTTAAGACGGAGGACCACAACGACTTCCGGGTCGAGCGAGGATCGAGCAGCAAGGATCAATCAAAATAAGAGAGTTGCGACACGCAGCCCAGGTCTCCTTTGGAAAAGTGTGTGTTTTACCACTATTACATAGCTTATATAATTTCATTTATATATTTTATATCACAGACATTTTGAGAAGCACTTTGGACGATAAGGTTAACGTGTGACGTACATTTATTTGAAAGGATAAACCGGAAGTGTTTTTGCGCTTCCTGTACTCTTAGTTCTGATTGGCTGTGGCGTCGCTGCTGATGTGTTGTTCCGAAGATAGCAAGCCTGCTCGGCTGATTCAAACATTTTGTCTGATAGAATAGGAGCTTTACCTTGTTCAAACTATGCCTTACTATCAGACTTGGGAGGAGTTCGCCCGTGCCGCAGAAAAGCTATATCTGACAGATCCAATGAAGGTGAAAACACCTAATTTTACAAGTTGGTTAGCATGCTAGCTGAATAGCATGATGCCAGACAGCACGGTATCTCGTGACTGTGCTAACTGGTTTAGTTTGTTTCGTTTGTTGCTAAATTCTCACATTGACAAGTTGCTGTTCTCTGTGCAGGTCAGGGTGGTTCTCAAGTATAGACACTGCGACGGTAACCTGTGTATTAAAGTGACCGACAATGCCGTGGTAAGTGACAAGAGGAAACAGTGTGTGAGTTAACTGTTAGTGAGCTGCTCTGTTTTGTGAATACACAGCTTCTTCCACTGCTGGACGTAACTGTGCGTCTGGAACAGTTTAAAAAGTGTATCTGCTGTGTTTAAGGGAGTCAGTATTACCCACACATTCACAGACCTGGGGTGTGAATGTCTGCAAACTTGTTGATTCTTGGACACAACGAATAGATGCAGACATGTTGATATTTATTAGGAGAAAACACGGGATTAAAAATAACAGTAATGTCTTTGCTCCATTTATGAATACACTATGATAATATTTCTGTTAAATCACTAATAAGTATACTTCCTTATTCACAAACGCTAATGTTAATCGTGTTGGTTGCTTTCCCTGCCGTCATTTCCTGTTTTGTCAATCCCTACAGTGTTTACAATACAAGACAGACCAGGCCCAGGACGTGAAAAAGATCGAGAAGCTCCACGGAAAACTGATGAGACTCATGGTGTCCAAGGAGACGCACAGTGGAGCCATGGAGACGGATTAAAATGCTGTAGAACCACTGGCCGTCTGGAGCATTTGGACTGAGTTCAGTAGACACGGTGGTTGTTGAGAGCGCAGAACCATCAGAGTACGATGTGGAGTCTGAGGGTTGGGCGGTGGTAAAGAGGGAATGTGCTGATATTGATCTGGCCACTTACACTGATTTAATACAGTCAGCGGTGTGATATATAGGAACTGTATTTTTTCTTTTTATTTCATCAGGATTTTTTTAAAATGATAGTTTCATAGTAATTAAAAGTCATCATGCGGCTTTTCTTATCAGTCATTTTGATCACATCACTGATGGTATTAAGACAAAGTAAAGTGGACTGTTGTAAAAAAAATGGGCAAATGAGAGGGATCTAGAAAAGTGTGGGGCAAAATGTACCAAAAGTACAAACCCTGTGCTGCTGTATGAGGAGTGTTAGCACCTTGGTTTCTTCAGAGGAGTTTGCCTTTATTGTCAGTTGTAAACATGATGAAGAGGACAGGCGCTGAAGCCACTGCATGTCTATTTGCATCTATGTTGGATTTGATTTCAGCCCGGTTGTTGGTCACGTTTAGTTTTTTCCTTATGGACTTGTTTCACATAGATGAAGCAGGACCTTCTGTTTTTTTCTTTTTTACCACAGGTGTGAAGAAACTCCCACATCTCTAAATGCCATTTCATATACAGAGAATACTTGCATTGCATTTTCAATAAATGTTTCTTTTTCTCAGCACAGCTGCTATCTGTCCTGTATTTATCTTGTGAGGTGCATTATGTTCTGTTAAACAAGCAGCAATGACCACATGATGATGGGTAACAGGATATCATGTGAAATATAATATGTTGAATTACAGTACAAAGCTGAGCAGCGTTTCAATATAAGGAAATTAAATTAATCCAAAACAAAGATTTTTTTTTTTCTGGTTATATAGTCTTAAATTAAATTAGTTGTAAACATATTCTTTTTTTGTATAACATTTTCTCTGATGAACGTTGCTTTCTCTGGTAAGCAAATTACTTGTGGAAGAAACCTGACGGTAGCAAATACCACAGAACTTAAATGAAGTACAATATAAAGTACTGAACTAAAAACATGATTCTGACAAATAAGTGATGATAAAGTTATTTTTTGGTAATTTTCTTTATTGTTGCTTGAATATTTCATTTTATTTCAGCTGCGATTTCTGTTCCCAGTAGTTTTAATCAAGCAATAGCGTTTATACTATATACGCACCATTTTGGCCAGTCTTCTTACTAAATACTACATATCCAGTCATCCACTTGTACACTCGTTGACACACCGGGTTTTTATTTTTATCTTCGCATTTCCATTCTTCACGCACGTGTAATATGTGAAGAAACTGTAATCATGTTGCTGCTTTTGTCCATTCAGCAAACTGTGAAAAGTATAGTAAGTATAAGTCTTTTTTCTTCATAAGGAGAGGGAGCTAGGACTTTGGGGAGGGAACACAGTTTAGTAATCGAACGGGACCAGGAGAGCAGCAGCACAAAGTGCAGCGCGTCTCTCAGTGGTAACGTCACCGTTACGTGAACAGGTAAAACTTTGAATAGCTCGTGTTTTCTGCGTGTTTCGGCCAAATGTTGTTAAATGTTGAAGAATTAAACTACCATTGTTGTCATGCAGGTGAAAGACAGTGGCAGAAGGGTAGATATTAGACCGCAAAGCTCGGGAAATAGGTATAACTTGGTTTGTTGCAGGTACTGTTAAAGGTAAGGTGAAACACATCGACAGAAGATAAAGATAAAATTAAAGTTAGAAGATAAAGTGTGTCGTTTATGTAAAACCGCGTCCCAACTAAGTTAGCTTTAATTAGCTTGACGAAGTTATATAACTTTTAAAGACTGCGTTCACGTAACGTCACGCTTTTGTTTTCGGGCTTGACAGCTTGTTCAGTTATCGGTGTGTAGTTTTGGTTTATGTTAGCAGCAAAATATAGCGTGAACTGAAACATTTTAATCATATATAAAATGTATTCGTCGTGTTTTTGTAGCATAGTCTCTGGCTGTGTTTACAGTGCGTGCGCGCGCATGTCTGTGTCCTCGTGTCGACAAATTTGGTTCAAATACTATTCTCGTGAGGACATATTTGTGTTAACTTTAGGTTTAAGGGTTGGGGTACGCAGTGTGTGTGTGTGTGTGTGTGTGTGTGTGTCTGTCATCCTGTCAGCTGGCCGTGCAGCCACACAACAGCAGCGTTCAGTCTGGTGCCGCACGTTTCTCCTGGCAGAGAAAGTTAGCTTATTGTGTTACATCACACTGATGTTGTCAGATGCCTTTTACAGTTTTTTTTTTACCCCAAACATTTAGACACATTTCCAGAAACTCTATACACCATCAGGAAAGAATTAAACTACTTTGTCAAAACTCCACAGATCTATTGCAAAATGAAACACAGCACAGATCCAATTTTTGTGTGTATCAAACAGGGAAAACTAATGAAGTTTAGCTGAGCTTAAAAGGAAATCAGTTTCACTTGGTTCTGTGTTTATTAGTATTATATTGGTCAACTAAATGATTAAATCACACTTTATTTTAACAAAAGATTTTCTGCTCATTTTTAAGTTAAAGGGGGACTTCACAGATGTTCTGTTTTAGGGAGGATTAGTAATAAATGTCCTGTAGCTATTCAAATATCTGTCTGTTTCAAAAAGTTGAAACATTTCTCCAGTTCAGATGAAGTCATCTAGAGAAATTTCAGTTTCAGTATACATGATAGTAATAACAGTAGACTCAGTAATGATTTTTAATCTGGACTGAAAACCTCCCCAAGATGATGTCACCTGGAGGAGTTTTCAGCAGGAAACAGAGCGATATTTAAATATAGAGAAGTGTAGTTGCCCTTTACATTTGAGGTGATAATATGCCATCTTTGCATGTTTTGTCACATTCAGTTATCTTTTCAGTCATTCTTTATGCTTTTGTCTATGTCAGGTTTAATAAAGTTACTGTGACTTTAGTGGGGATGAATTAATACATTTTTATTGTTCTTTAAAGATACAATATAATGTAATAGATTTATAATCAATTAATAACAAACACGAGGAGTTCCAAATAAGAAAGTTTGAGCAAAACATTTGTAGTTTTAATTAGCCACTTAAAATATCTGTTGATAGATAGTTTCCATTTTCCATGGTCCATCTCTTCTGCATGTCCTTGTTTACTCACCTGTTCCCCTGCCCAGCCCTGTCCCTGTCCTTCTCTATTCCACACAGCACAGATACTGGACACCATGTTCTTAGAGGTGCTGGTAGGGCTGCTTTTGGGAGCACTGATCTTCTTCCTGGTTCAGAGGAGAAAGAACCGGGTTCTTGAGACAGAGGATGGCTGGTGGGGGGTCGGAGAACGTCCTGATGGTGAGGAGGACGTCACTGTCCGCCCATTTAAAATCACCACCAACGATGAAGAGCTGGAGGTTAGAGTCCTTCATAGTTTATCACACATAGTATTCACTTCATAGCATTTACCCACGAGGTCGGCAGGAAGATTGTGAAATACGTTCTCCTCTTTACAGGACCTGTACAGGAGGATAGACCAGACACGTCCTGTTGCCTCATTGGAAGACAGCCAGTTTAATTATGGCTTTAACTCGCAGTACTTAGAGAAAGTTGTCTCTTATTGGAGAAATGACTTCGACTGGAGGAGACAAGTTGACAAACTCAACCAGTACCCCCATTTCAAAACCAGAATCGAAGGTGACGCTGCACTGCTAACACATTCACAATCACGACATCATCCTGTCTTGAACCTGGTCTTATTTTCTGAACTTTCATTCAAGGTGTTGATGTCCATTACCTGCATGTGAAGCCCAAGAAGCAGACTGAGGGAACTACTGCTGTTCCTCTGATAATGGTTCATGGCTGGCCCGGCTCCTTCTATGAGTTCTATGGGTTGATCCCACTGCTGACAGAACCATCGGACCCCAACGACCTTGTATTTGAGGTGGTGTGTCCCTCCATACCAGGGTACGGCTTCTCTGAAGCACCACATAAGAAAGGTAAGTTTAGGAATCATTTTCTTGAAGAAGTGGGGGGTCAGACATGCCCTGCAAGGAAAAGAAAAGCAACTTTTACACTTTTGATCATTTGATGACCATAAAATAGAACTGAATAAAATGTTTCTCTGAGGAATATGATTTAAAAACCTGGAGAGATCAGCTGTAGGTGTAAGGCTGTTTGAAGACAGCATTGGTGAAATGAGGAACATTTGCACACATAATTCCAAACCAGACTTGACTGATACAGAAATGTTTTCCATTCATAAAACCACAGCACAAACACATCTAAATTTCTGGCGTGCTCATAAAAATGAATGCAACATTTCTCCAAAGTCATGGCTCAGTTCACACCTCGATTTGGCACAGTTCAGTTGACAGTTTTGGTTCGAGGAGACAGAACTGTGACACAAGACTGTGGACATTGTGTCGTATCCTCTGTTTTAGAACCATTACACTTGTAGTAATAAAGTAGCAGCTGAGTGTCAGTGCATATTCATACAACGTACAAACTGGTAATAAAAATAATTGCTTTAGCAGAATCAGTCCACAATAATAAAGCAGTAAAGTTAATTTAATGCAAATTCCACAATTCAGAACCATGTAGCTGTGAAAGTATTTCACTTTGAGTTTTGAAATGTGCGTGTGTGTGTGTGTGTGTGTGTGTGTATGGACAGGGTTTGACTCGGTGTGTGCGGCACGCATTTTCCACAAACTGATGAAGCGTTTAGGCTTCCAGCAGTTCTACGCTCATGGAGGAGACTGGGGTTGGCTGATCACCACTAACATGGCTCAGCTGGATCCCAAGTAATACACACAAACTTCCTCAGTACCTGAAAATCATAAGTTAAGATGCCTCGTGTTTTGCACTTGTTTCATTTAGTTTTCTTTTCCATGCTCCAGGTCAGTCAGAGGTTTACATGTGAACTTTGCCCCACCCTCCAAATTCACTCTGCCCATAGTTTTATCCATTATGCTTGGGCGTCACTTTCCTAAACTGTTTGGCTTCACTGACATGGATGTTGAGCATCTCTACCCCTGCATGGAAAAACTGGTGGTGGAGTCCATAAAAGAGTCTGGCTACATGCACATCCAGTCCACCAAGCCCGACACTGTGGGTAAGGACCTGATGAGTTTTCTGTTCTGTTCCATTTTCTGCTGATA
>JAUBNQ010000016.1:2840127-2857603 GCA_032353495.1 Ctenopoma kingsleyae
AGTAAATGTATGTAGTGTGCACATTTGTGTGACTGTTAATAACTTTCTGGGAACATGTTGGGCTGGTTGACTTGAACGCATGAAGTCAAATCACAAAACACTGACTGAAAACACTGACGACACAAAAGCTCTCTTCCTGCACGGTGACGATGGACGACTTCAAACGTGGTGATGGTCAAGAATTCTTATTCCAAAAAACTGTGATGACGATGAGGAAACACTTGTTACACAATTCAACTCACACACTGACAACAACCTGAATATAAAAGAAGTCGACAATGTCCACTTCAAAGACGACGGAGTCATCGTCACCTTCAAAACTGTCGAGTAACTAATGAAACAACAGCGGCTTCTGTGAGTCACAGCAGTGCAGAGGTTACAAAGTGCTGCTAACACAACCCATGTTAACAACAGCTGGTCAGTGAGGCACTTTCTAACCAACACATTCTGATGGTATCACAGCTTCACTGGGACATGTTCACTGTGACTGCAAACACAACAGAATGATGTCTTAAAAAACACACACACACACTCTGCACTGTCGATTACACTAAACACAAACTCCAGTGACCCATTATCATTTTCACATTTTGTAATGACATTACGTATGTAAATACAGGACCATCTGGTTTCCACATGCCTGCATGTGAGCGTTAACTATTTATGATCAGTGTGTCAGTGTGACGGAGACAAATGCACAGCCATGTTCTGTATCGGAGTCAGAATTAGACAATTAAATGAGTATCTACCACATTTAGTGTTTATTTGACATCTCTAACGGAAAGATCGGCCCCACCTCCAGATCTGCTGGTTCTTAAAGTCAAGTTGAGCTTGTTGTCCTGGAAACAAACCTGCAATCTCAGCCCTGCTCAGGACCAGGTTTAGTCATTGTAAACAAAATGACAGGTTGTTAAACCATATCAGAATAGGAAAACCCATCCAGCTATGGATGTGCTGTTCTTTTTTGATTTGTGAGATTATAACACCGAGTATATACTTTATACTTATTCTTAACTACAGTATGTACAGTATGAGTCAACAATTCATTCTGTCAGCAGCAGCAGTCTGGTCACATTCCCCCTACTCTGAATGTCTGCATATGTGTAATGTGTAGACTATTGGACAGTAGCTATGTGTCTGTGTGCGGGACACAGAATGACAGAATGACGCAAATAACACATAATGTGCCACTTGAAATTCATCAACAGTGACAGGGTAATACACACGCATCAGTTTGCAGAACTGACTCTACTCTCACCTGTTTCCAAGTTCTCACTGTGCTGTACATGCTCTGAGTGTAGTGCAGAGAGATCTGTCTCTCTCACCACTGGGACACAGCCGACGGGAAACCTGATGAACAGCTAGCTAATCCACTTCTCTAGTGAGGTTTAAAACCCCAATATGCAAAATTTGGTACGAACACCACTGTTGTAAATATCTGTCACACACTGACCTTCCTCATCTGACGCTGTTACTGGACCAACAAGGAACGTGGTTACCCACAAACAAAACTCTGCAACGCTATTCAAGTTAGAAAAGTGGTGTCTTGAAGTAAACATGCACGCTCACAGGTTTCGCACCAGTCAAGGTTTCAAAATAGCAACAAGCTAATGAAATCCCAAGAAAATATGCTGACACCTGCTGCTAACTAAATACAATCAAAATAAGCTTACAAATCCTGGATTACCTTGAAATCAAATGAAACTTGGATGTGAAGTTAAACAACACAGCTCTACTCTCAGTAACAAGTAATAATCAGTCTGATATTTACTCTGTGTCAACGGCAGAACGTCATCTGCCTTACTACAGATCAGTGTACCATCAAAATGATGTTCAAGCTGTTTTGTTACATAGTGGGGCTTTAAGAATTGACAAAACTAAATAACCACATCCAGCATTACTTAAACGATTGTGTGGGCAGCTGTATATGCACGACAATAAAAATCAAATAAAAATCACCAAATCAACCAATAAATCAGCAGAACTGCATGCAAGTACTGTATAACGAAAAAATCGGAACATTTAACCTCAACATCTTGTGTTTTTAAATATTTCACCATCTTCTCCAGAAGCTCTCGAAGAAATAAAGTTTGGTCTTTTAACCAAAGTAGTGCAGAGTTTTCTGTTCATCATTACATTTGTCCTACTTCAGAGCATTAAACTCATCGCAGCACATTGTCTGCAAAAATTCTAATGTAGTGTCCACTAGTTTAAAACTAAAATATGAAGACATAAGGAAAGTGGAAGTTAAGTTATGATTCACTGCCGTGGTCTGAACACGGCTTTGCTTTCAGCAGCAGCTACTAGTGGTTCTAAAATGAGGTCATGTAAAGTTAACACAGACATGTCTCCCACTGAAGCTCAGACTCTCTGATTATTCTCTTTTTATATCATCTTCTCTAATATACATTCTGTGATTTCAGGATTCTCCTCTACAAAAATATCTGATTCTTTTGTCAGACAATGGAGCCCGTCACAGTAGAGCACCTCATTGTGCTTAAGAGTTCCCAGTCTTACCTTCAAGCTGTGTACGTACATGTTCCAAGCATGAGATCAACTGACTAAACACTTCACCGCACAGCTGATACAATGACAACTGTTCCAATAGCTTTTGACCAAACCAAAACCTCAATTTTCTATAATCGGTGTTTTGCTGCATCTTTATCCAAGAATCTGGACGGTGCAACAGCTGAGATTTAAGGGCTGTGTGTGTAGGGATGTGTGTGTTGTGTGCATGTTAGAAATACGTGGGGAAAGGAAAAGGATCACAAAGCCGTCTCCTGAACTGTGTGATCTGTCAGCTGGCATGAGGGCAGCGTGATCCGTGTTTCCAAGTCTTCCTCCTTTTGTGCTCTGTCGCTCTCTGTCTCTTCGTCCTCCGTTACTGTGTCATCTTTGCAGTAAGCTGCTCCGTTGCGGCCTTTCTTGGCCATCTGATAAGGCTGCATGTTGATGTCTTTGGGCTGGTCAACAGAGAAAAAAGGGCCACTGAAAGACCAGGCTACATTTAACAAAGCAGAAAGACGCTCAGGACTGTGGATGTGAGGTTACCTTCTGAGCCAGAGGAGTGACACAGCAGAGCTTTTCTCTGTAGCGCTCAGGCAGAAAGAAGAGCAGTGTGCCGAGGACTGGATACACTGTGCCAGGCGTTAGCTCCTTCTCCTTCATTGGTCCTAATGTGGCATAGAACAGCAATTTACATCTGATACATTTGACATGTAAGGTGCTAAACTGAATAAGACATAGTGTTGCACTTTCTACAGAGATCTCAATGTGTTAACATGTTAATTCATGTCTTCTTTGTATAATACTGCTCTGTTATTGAAGGAGGTGTAGTGTATTTGGAGCGTGCTGCCTGAGTCTGACTTTAGTATAAAGCAGGATTTTCATTACTCCTCCAAGTGCATTGGTTCTTTCTTTTGTGTGGAGAAACCAGACAGTTGTGTGGGAAACTGTGTCATGACTCCATCATGTAAAGTATTCAGTAAATAAGTGTCTTGTTCAACTATAAACTATAGTTCTGAAAAGTGTACTCTACACCTTCAAAAAGTTATCTGCTAACATTTAAAAGAATGGTTGTGATTTTGAGAGAACTGGAGTAGACATCTTGGAAAGTTGTGGCGCAACCACTGTGTTCTTAGTTGCATGCTGACTGAGTGTTAGTGTTATAAGAGTGTAACAATGTTATTGTAATCTGAAACTAGGGAAGTGGTACCTTTGTACTCTGTTTTACGCTGTGTGTTGAGCTGTGCAATCTGCCACATGGGCTTTCTTTTTAAACAAAATTAAAGCTGCATGTACACCAAAGTAAGAAGTAAAATAATTCTGTCCTATGTGGAAATTAATCTTCCAGGGTTACTAAGAGGATTACAGTGGAATAAGAACTGAACCATCCTCGAAGAAACACATCACACTAGCGGAGAAGACAAACGTTAACTTTACTACTTGTGTAATAACAGGGTGCCCAGCATGCAAATACTAATATCAAATGCTAAAAGACAGACTATCAAAAACTGAGCGAGCCTGGAAGCCAGCAGCTAGTAAGCAAGCAAAGTTCATCTGTAATAAAAAAGAGAAGAGACTTTCAACCAAGGCCCATGATTTCCATGCAAGCAAATGAGCTGAACAGTGAGTATTGTAGTGTTCTAGTGTTGTTTTTCTGAAGTCTGAAGTCTGCCTAACAGCAAAATAAGATTTTATCTCTTATGTGATATTGATATGATATGAATTGATATGAATATACTGGACCTGCTAGTTTCAGATGTGACAGGTCAAAAAAAAAAAAAAAGAATCAGTCTTCCCTTCTAGTTGCATTACGATTCATATGATACAAATTTAAATGAGAATAATGTGAATGTAGCGTGTTTACCTGTTAGCAGGCTGACTAGCAGTCCCACCACTACCACAGTGGTTGAGTTGTGAGCACTGTACCACATGTAGGACAATGAGTAAAGTGCCTCCACACCTGTTGGTCTGAAGAAAAGCAAGACACAAAAAACACTGTTTAATAAAGGAGCTTTGATTTATGCTACAGAAAACGGTTTCTTTGTAGTATTTCTTCTGCAGTGTCAGGTAGACAGCACATACAGTGATGGTCCAAAGTTAGACCCCCCCTCATTTAATTGTGTGGTATTTGTATAAAAACAATGATAAAAATCATCTAATCACAGTGGGTTAAACACAACCTCAGATACACAACATGACTTTTCTCACTGCGCCATTATTATTTAACAAAAATGAACCCAAAAAGAAAAACATGTGGTCATTACTAAATACCCCCTTTATTACCCTTAAGATGGTAAGTTTCAGCCAGGAACTAACCATCAGCAGATATACACACGTCTATAAAAGTAGAGCTTTGGCTGGTCTGGACCTTTCAGATGTGTGTTAACACAATGTGAAGAGGTAAAGAGATAAGCTGTGATCTTAGAGAAGCAGTTGTTTCTGCACATCAAGCTGAAAAGGTTTACAAAACTATTTCTGTTTGGAGTTCAACATTCTACAGTGACAACAAATATTCACAAGTGGAAAGTCTTTAAGACAGTTGCCAATCTTCCCACACTGGACTGTGGGAACTGTTTTCTGTTGTAGTTCAGAGTTTGGAACGTTTTGAGTTTTCTGTCTTGTTTCTGAATTTCCTCCTGTTTACTCTCATTCATCTGGCCACGCCCCGCTCCCCGTCTCACACTCACCCAGAGTTCCACCTTTTGTGAGTCATTTTTGGTCTGGTTCCGTCTCCTCTTGTGCATCCTTGTTTGTGTTTCTTGTCTGGTTCTTCAGTTCCTTTGTGCCTCTAGACACTCAGTTTCTGTTATATTTCTTATATTTTCTTTTTTTTTTCCCTCCTTTGGAGTGATTTTAGGTTTGCCTGTTTGCTTGTGCCTGTGTTTGTATTTTGGTTTTGTGGTTCCCTTTCTTCCCAGATCTATTTAGTTAGCTTCCTTTGGTCATTAGTTTGAGTTTCTCCAGCAATGTGTTGTGTGCCTCCCTTATGGAGTGATTTTGAGTTTTAATTCTGTAATTATCTGTTATTAAATTCCCTTCACCTAAGTCCCCAGTGTGTCTGAGTGCTCTTGGGTCCGTCTTAGCCCAAACCGTGACAGATCAGATGATTTTTATTATGTTTTACACAAAAAACTGAATTAAAAGAACTAAACCACTAAATACATGACTGTATTTCTAAAGCTACTTCTTGAGTAATTGATTACCTTGGCTTGGCTGTGGTGGCGCTGACCAGTGTGCTCATGACAGTGGTGGTCATGTTGTCAAACAGGGGCAGAGTAGTTGTGTTGAGTTGAGGTACTGGAGCATTACTAGACATGCGCATCACAAAACTGCCGATGCCGATCCAGAAGGCCATGGCAAGGCCCGCTACTAATCCAACCACTGCACCCTGAGGATGGTAACAGGAAAGCAAATAGAAGCAGGTGCTGTCATTACTATCCTCATCTCTTTTATTCCTCCATTTCAATTTAACTCTCATGATAACAGAAACACTGAATATATTCTCTACGTTAAAACAGGACTCACAATTGGGTTTGCCCAAGGGAAAAACATTCCCAGACAGAAGAGGCCCAGCAGAGGACCCCCCACCATCCCAAAGATACTGAAAGCTGCCTGAGGGCACAGAGGACACAGGTCAGGGATTTTGCCCAAACCAGTAATAACTTTAGATCCAGTCTAAATGATTTCTCTTTGAGATGAACTTTAATATCTTTCACTAATCAGGAATTAGAGAAAAGATTGCTGCAGTCAGCTCTGATTTACTGTGGTAAACCAGCACGGTGAGTGTACATCGTTACCTGCAGCACAGATCCCATTACGGAGGCGAGGTAGGCCATAGCCAGACACACCAGGCCATAGGCACAAGCTGTGGAGCACAAAGAAACATTTAGCTTCAAGATTTGCTCTTAAAAAATGTCCTTAGAAGTTGAAGAGAGTTTTGTATTTTACATTATCAGCTATTTAAATACTGCAGTGCCACAGTCTGTGTTTATAAAGGACAGATTTCAGTTTCTATTGTATATATTTATTTGATTGCAAAGGTTCCAACTCAGAAGTGTGTAAACGATGAAATGGATTTGAATCGTTTTTAAAGTGACTGTGCTGACATGGAGCTTGGGAGTATGTAGCAGTAACTGTATCATAATGCTCAACTGTTTGGGTTTGGCTACCAGAAAGTAGTGGACCGCCTCCAGCTGCCTTTGTACAACCATAGGCTGTGTCATTTCCAATGGACATGGTGATGGAAATTCCTGTGCCTTAAGTTATTCTGCACAAATGGTCACATCTCTCAAGTTTTACCTCTTCAGAACTAGAAACAGGAAAAAGTTTGTCATTCTGTTATTAAACTAAGTTTCTCAGAGTCAAATCATGGCTACACGGATTCTATGGGGGAAGATACACTACACTCTCATAATGAAAGCACAAATCACACCGACCAAAACTAGCTGCACAATCAAAAGATCAATACATCTAAAGCCTCACATTTCCTGATTGACAGGTTTATAGGAAGACATCACAGATTTTCATGTGGTCTCAGAAATAAACAAGAAATCAAAGCACTTGTCTTACCAAGAGCCTTGGACAGCAGTGTAGCTTTAGCTTCAGTCATGTTTGGAAAATGAGGTTTAATCAGATCCTCCATTGTTACTGTTGCGAGGGAGTTGAAGGCTGATGAAATGGTGCTGGGGGAAAAACATAAATTAATATGAGGGATTTTTCTAAATACATTATGAGTGTCTGCACAGCACAGGCCATGAGAACACATGCATGAACCCTGCAGATGACATTTCAGTTCTGTCCAGCCGATGGTGCAAATGTGCACACTTGGACACAACAGTGTTTTAATTATCACAAATACATGAACCAGTAAAAAAACAAAAAACCACACACACACACCAGTGAATTTAATCAACATCAGCGCATGTTTTGATACTGAAGACATAAAACCAGTCATGTATGTTACTGTCAAGGATTATTATCTAAAGACTGACTGAGCCAAAAGCTTACAGATTAAACAACTCGATGTGGCAACCAGGTAGAAGTTCAACAACAACCTGGGCTGTAACCAATCACCTGATGACTCAGAGCTGAAAACAAACGAGCCTAAAACCAGGTTCTTCTCCTGGAACATTTACCTGAGAGCTCCACTGAAGAGACAGGCCACAAACAATCCTGGGAGCCCAGGCAGGTCCCTGAATACATCCATCACAAAGTAGAGCACCATCTGCAGAAAAGAAAGTCAACATCAGGGAAAAAAAACACTGTACAGCCCTGTGATGGGCTAATGCCATATCCATGACTTCATCTCCCTCTGCCCTCAAGAATAAGCAGGTACAGATGGCTGTAAAAACAATGGACATTCACTACAGTAAAATTAGTGTTCACCTGGTCATTAGTTTTGACGTAGCCCTTGTCCAGAGGGCTGTCCTCTCCATAGCGAGCAAACATGACCAGACCCATAAGACAACCCAAACAGAGGACGACCTGCTGGCACGGGAAAACAACATAGCAGGACCTGAAACAACATGAGAGGTGAGAACTATATGGATTAACAGTGAATGATCAAAACTGCTTCACAGTCTCCGCATCATGTCACTTTATAACAATATGGATATAGCATAGCACACTGTGAGAAGTTGATGGTACCGACATTACAGCTTCCTTCTCTGTGCGGGAACTGAGGTATCTCTGGACCTGGGCCTGGTTCACCCCATACAGAGCTAGCATCAGGAAGATTCCTCCCACACCCAGTGTCCAGAAAGTGTGACGCTCCAGAGGGTCGGGGTTGAGGCTACAAAGCCACATAGTGAATACATTATGAACATTTGAAATACAAGAGTCTGATTCCAACAGTACTGTAGCAATAGTAGAAACAAGATTCTGTGCTCCTACCTTTAACAAACTGTTAACTAGTCCAAAACACAAAGTACAGCTGAGTAATACTTCTTCCTCCTTTAATGCAAATATGATGACTACTCACTCTAGTCCAGCAATGCGGCTGCCATTGATAGCTTTGCTCCAGACTTCTCCTATGCCTCCTGCCTGACTGGTACCCACCACGATGACTGCTAGCTGGCCTGCAAACATCACCACTGTCTGGAACACATCCGTCCAGATCACTGCCTTAAGGCCCCCCTGCAGAACAGGAGCACATAGCTTTACACTTCAGTCTTTCTGGCACAGTGATGGATTCACGTTATGATCCGTGATGATCAATTCTACATATTACTTGTAAAGATGTATATGGAGCACAGATTCAATAAAAACAGTTAAAAGTTATTAATGAATCTTTTATTAGTAGCTACAAATAATGATGTTTTGGGTTAAAAAGGTTCATTTTATTTACTTACTGTTCAGTTTCTGCTGCAGAACAATAGCTCTAATAATTCAGTTTTGTTAATCTAGTGACTCACCAGGACAGTATATAGAGTGCACACCAGTCCCATGGCCAGCATTGCCCCCCATAGGTCAAAACCTGTCACTGCAAGTGAACAGAGCAGAAAGGTTACTGCTAAACACCGCACAGTTTATTCAATAATCCAGGTGAAATACTGTAACTGCAACATGTGTTGTGCTCATCTGTGTTCTACCGTCGGTACAGACTATGGGATGAATCGTGTGGTAAAACTGTGGTAATATGCTACTCTCACCTGCATTGAGTGCTAAAGCTGGAGCATAAAGGACCACTCCCATATAAATGACCTGCAGACGAAGAAGAGTAAAACAAAATGAATCATCTGAATAGTAATGTCAGTTCAAAATATGGCTACACCAAACAAATAAATAGATCGATAGCTGGAGCACTCAAATGTCTGCTCCATTGAATGGAGTACTATTGGTACTAATGCAACTTAATCAGGCTCTGGCTGGGTTCAAACCACCACACTGTTGAGTTTGGGTCATGTTCAGAGAGAAATATGCAGCACAATCCATCCAGTAAAAACAAACTGTAAGGAGGTTTTTTTATGATTTCTGACCAAACAAGTAATGGGGCCTTGAGTCTATGAGTTTTGAACAGTAGAGATTTTAAGTTAAGAGTTTTTAAATTGGCATTTTTTACTATCTGACTACAGCTGGCAACTTTCTTAAAACAGCAGCTTGCAATAAAGTCTTTTATGAAACTTTTATGTTCACTGTGTGAAATGAATCATGTCTTTACTAAGTGGCCAAAAATGAGAAACCCTAGAAACTCATGTATAAAAAAAGTATGAAGCAGAGAAAGATACCATCTGAAAGATGAAGGTCACAGTCCCACATATGCGAACCATCCTGTTAAATCGCAGCTCCAGATACTGTTGAGAATCAAAATCAAAACACTGATTATTTATCATGTAGGTCATGTCATGTAAGGTCAAAGCTGGGAACATTTAATCTAAGGGTGAGAACGATCACTGTAGGTGAGGGGTGTCCAAACTTTTTTTAACGAGGGAGATTTGATAATGTGAGGAGTCCCAGGGCCGATGGTTACGGAACGTGGAGGGTGTCACATTACATTTATTAAATAAATCACAAAATATATATTAAAAATTTTCATTTTTAAATAAAATTAGAGAGAAATTTATTAAATATCATATGATCCATAGATGGTCCCTTCAGACATTTTTTACAGTAGGATTTACATATATGTGCACTGTTTTATAAAAAATTTATTTTCATTGTCAGAATTATCAATTTAAATGGCAGTTTAACCAAATGTGAGCCTCACAGAAAACTAATGAATCCATGTATTTAACTGCCAAAACCAGGACGCAATGATGATGTGTGCGTGATTGTTTGCTGCCGGCTGGTATGAACTGGTCCGAGATGCCAGGGTCGATTTTTTTTATTCCAGCCCGTCCTGGGCTAAAACCAGAATCGCGGGCCGTATAAAATATTTTTGCTTTAGGTTCTGATTTAAACTAAGTAAGAAGTCGTGATTCTACAGTCCGTCTAGATAAAGCCTCTTTAAAGACGTACAGGCTTAATACAGGAACATTTGTTTCTGTTACATGTTAACACATTAGGGATAAGACAGATAAGAGCAAAGATAAGAAAGCAGAGCTCTAAGATCATGAGAAGGAAAACATGAATTAGAAAGAGCTGTAAAATGGACAGAGGACATTATAAATCCACCACAGTCAGGTCAAACATGCTTGTTGTGTGTACCTCATAGGCACTGGAGAGTTGCAGCCTATAGAAGACTGGGATGAACACATGAGCTGGGATGAGCAGGCCCAAGAAGTAGGAGCAGCCCAGGAACCAGTACTGGGTCCCAAAGGTGTACACCTCGGACGGAGCACCCAGGATGGCCACAGCTGACTGGAAAGTGGCCAACAGGGACAGAGAGACAGGAAGGCAGCTCATGGAGCGGTCAGCCATCAGGAATTCCTGAGGTCAACAAAATGACGGTTTCACACATAAGTCAACACAAATGTCTACAAATCGACCAGAGTTTAACACCAAACTATACCTGTGTTGTGCGTTGGCGTCCGCCGGAGAAGGCATAAAAGAGGCCAATGCCAGCCGAGGCCACTAGCAGCAAGGCAAAGATGACGTAGTCCACCGTTGTGAAGTGCATCTGGACTACCTCCCCCATGATGATGTTGAATATGGGGGGCTCGGTTGGGGGAGTAAAGGCCGACTGAAGCACAGCCTCTGGGGACTGATGACAACGTCAAAGAAAGTGCATCACCCACAGGGAGACTGCTCAGCATGAGGAAGGAACAAAAAAGAGAGAAGGTAAGTGAGAGTAAAGTGAAGCAAACAAGACCTGCAGGAACCAGCAGGACTGTGCAGCAAAAGTAGTAGTGTGAATTATACCCCGACAACAGCAGCAGCAGCACAGCGTCAGTTTAGTCACAATGTTTATAAAGTTTCTTTTTTGGATCTAGACCAGTACACACAGGTTTTATTACTACCACGCAAGTAATAAACAAGATTACAACAGCACTGCAATAAATGCATCACTGCTAACAGAGAGGCACAACAGTATGATCTACCACCTAATTATTATTAATAAGATTTGTAAATTAAAATACTATGATATGAGCTATACTTAACTAGTCTGAGAGAGGAGTAAACAAGTTATGTTATATATAAGCTAGTGTTGTTATTTAAGAGAGAATTAAAAGAACCACACTATGTAGAAATGTAATCATTCATTAGACAAATGAAATTCTTTGAAACTAAATCTGCATCATTACAAGATTCCTATGTCCTATCCTTAATAAACAGATCAAGAGAACTGGATACCACACTGCCTGTCTGCCTGCCTGCCCTCCAGCCATTTTCTCCCTGTGGCCACTCGGGGTACTGAAATAAAAAATCCCCTTGTGGCTCAAAAAGCATTTTCTCTGTTGACTATAATGATAAAAGAGACTAAGTCTAGTCTAATTTAAAATTAGAAGAATTTGTCTGTTTAAATGACACAATTACTTTAAATTGGAAATCCTACAAAGGAGGACATGAAAGAGACAAGACACTACTATATTTGGAAGCATCTTTTGGTTTCAATTTAAAGTTAAAACTAAATCAGTGGTTCTGAAATGTAAAAATGAAAGATACTGCAGTAAGACAGTAACTCAGCCATGTTTCTTTGCTGTATTAAAGAGAAAAAATAACAGATAAAAGTCAACATAAATGCACATTTAACCATTCCATTATACAGGAAGTATAGCTGAAAACTACAATTGTTTAGTTGTAATACATCAGAAGACAAAAAAATCTTCAGAACAAAATCATACATGCTTCATTATGGCAGAAAAAGCTACAAGGAAAAACAGCAACAGACTTACTGTACCCACTCAGATCAAGCTGCTGCTGCTGACACACACTGGCCACTCACAGTGCTCACTGAAGGGGAGTATCTTAGTTAAAACGCCCATTCACAGTCACTGTGGAGATAGAGGAGATATCTAAAAAACAATGTCCCACACTGAACAATTACAATGTTACAAGCAATTCAATATCTCTCAGAATTCTTGATCATTTAAACCAAACAAAACCCAATCCCTTGTTATGTTTTCACAGGAGATACACTACACTTTCTCTACTCACTTCACTCCAGGTGACTTATTTTTTTAGTCAGCAGTGTGGACTGTTTTTTTGCTCCATGCTGTGAAAATAACTCATATTCCACTACCTCACAAAACCATGATCTCTTTCACAACTTGTCTTCACGCTACATCACTCACATCTTCATGGTGTGACTGCAGAGGTGAGGTGAGAGTCAGAGGAGAGCTTTGTGCAGCAACACATGATTGGCAATGAAAAGAATGTATGGAATAACACGAGGTGGGTATTAACGTAAGAGTGGCTTTTTCAGACTGATGGCAATATTGAGATTTAAGAATTTGTCCAAGTGACATCTTCATACATTCTCAGGACTGATGAGGTCATCCTGAGGAGTTTTCACTTCAGATTAGGGACGTCACCACCACACCAAACGTTTTGTAGCTGTTGTAATTCAACAATTCTCAATACCACAGCTAAAAATAAATGAATGTATTTCAACATCAATTATTTTATTTCATTCCAGCAACAACAGTGGAATGGAGCCTTCAAGGGACAACAATGCTGTTATTTTAAACAAAACAATATTGTACTAAAAAATCTAAACAATCAACTATTTTGTTGGTGTCGCTGCATCCCTAGTTAAGATTATTTTTAAGATGAGACATTTTAAAACAGAGAAGGCAGAGGGAGGTGTGCATGTACTCCTCAAACCATCACCACACGAAACAAGCTAATACAGAAATGTTCCCCTCAGCATGTGTGTGTACACATATGCAAAAACAAACTGTCACATATTTTTGTTTGTCAGATGGTGACTTGCTGACACATGAAAGCAGGTCACTAAAAGAAATCTGCACAGAAACACGAGTGATGGCGTCTTTCACACATGTCGAGCTGTTTATCAGAAAAGCACTGGACCAGTTATATTCACATGCTGCCAGCTGTAAATGGCAGCGAGAGGGCAAATGTTTCAAATGACAAGACCTAGGCACTGCCATGGAGTCTAACTTCATCCAGCTGGGTTTAGTAACTGTTGACATTTAAGCAACTTTGTTTCTGTAGTAACCAAAGATCAACTCTGTAAAAGATTAGCATGTTAGGGAGGGTGAGTATCAGACTGTATTCATCAGAGAGAAGCGGTTCTCTGCACCGACTGGCTGCCTGTGTGATACTTGGTGCTGATCTGATCAAGCACTGGTGAAGACACATGACCTCATTAAATCCCACTCTTACCATTAAAGCTAATCTCTGATCTACCTGACTTTGACTGGTTGGGAACAAAGCAAAAAGCAACTGGTTCAATTCAAAAGCTCCCAAAGGTGGAGAGATTTGACATAACGTAGCTCTTTATTGTCACTATTGCGTATTTAAAGTAACTAAGCAGTTGCTGCAGTGCTTGTTAACAGGACCTGTCAGAGTTTGAGCTACCATATTAAAATGGGCAGCATCAGTATGAAAAAATGTAATAAAGCCTGACTGGTTAAAAAAGCCCTTGGGGTTAAAATCGTTACAAGATAAAACTGTGACGCCAGTGTGGAGTTTCTAGGCTGCACACTGATTTGTGGAGCTTTTATCTTGACACTGATATAGAAGATATAATTCTGAAAAATGATGTCTGATCTCTCTCTGCCTGATCTTCAATGACTAAACTGACAGAGCATGAATGGCTGTTTCTGTCAATAATGGTTTTGTTTTTTTTTCTTGGTTGTCCCATCACGCAAAGCTGACATAGGCTGATTAACCAAGTCAACCAGTCAAGACTTCAGACAAACTCTGCTCAACTGATCTGACCTTTACAGTACAGAGCTGCCAAATTCGTAGACTTGCCAAGTGTCTGCACAGTATACCACCACATTACAAGGAGCAAGATGGTGCCTGTGCATGTTGGCCAAGTATGGAATAGGTGGGAGGAATCTGCTGCAGGTTTTTATTAGGCATGCACTTTTTTAGTGCTAATAGCAAATCCTGGTCTTTGCGTATCGATACCCGATAATGATGTGATGCGATTGTTGATTTAATAAACTTTGCTCAGATTCAGAGTTTGCCTGAAACTTTACCACAGTTTCGAGTTTAACAATCATGTGTGGCACTGCTTGTAGTTAATATATGGTTCTCTGCATGCGTGTCATGAGCATCACAAACCATCACAAAAGGAGGTCAGGAAGGCCATGGTTGCCTGGCAACACAGGAACAGTGACTGTAGTGAAAGAAGCTAGTGGCATCAATGCTTTTACCCTCCCCCCCGGTCTTGCGTGTAAATGGACAATAGAAATGTACTGGCTGGTGGTGAGACGGCAGCAGGTAGAGCATGGGAAGGTCTGCAGCTGCACGAGAAACTGCTGAATGATACCAGTGCTATATACAGCACATCAAGGTAGTTCAAAGCAAACAGAGTCTTTTCACTCTCTATCAGCACAAACAGCTCATTTAAGTTCTTTATGTGAGCATTCAGAGGATTAACAGGAAATAAAAGGGCAAACCAATAAATAATACCACGTTTGTCCTTACTGACCTCGACAGAAAACCAAAATGGCTTTGTTTTGATTTTGTATCAGTCAATGTGCCTTTTGTTAATGTAAACAGCAGTTTTTCATCTAATTACATAGTTTTACAAGGTCAGTTTGATAAACCAAGAAAAAAAAACCCACCACCTGCCCTCTGACCTCAGGGGGCAGTAATGAACCCATTATGCACCACAATGAGGTGAAGAACACTACAAAAATTGAATTGAGCAGCACTTAAACACACCATTCCTTTACCTTTAGGCAGATGTAACACCTGATCATTTCAGTTTAGAGAATTCTGCTAAATATTGAGAAAGCTCAAATATTTCTGCGTATTTTGGTACATGAATGTCACCAACAGAAAGTGTACACAAATGGCTGGTAAACAAATATCAGCTTTATTTCTCGTTTCACTGCATTCTTCAGCTGTTGCAGGTCAAAGTTCGCATGTGATCAGACAGAAGGGCTTGGTCAGCCATTAGAAACAGTGTTACACCATTATTCTGGTGTATTTTGTTACTTATTTATCATTTTCGTTAACACTACTATCTTTTTGACCACCAAATTTGATTTTTCACCAGAAGAAACATTATACTTCTCTGTCTTCTTACGATTTATTTATATTTATGCAGATAAATGCGGGTATACATAGGTTGTGTGAGAAATAATAATAGAGTAATATGACTATACTTTGATTGGTTGTTTTAGTAAATGAAAAACAGAGTTGCTGTCTGGCAGCTGTCCAGTTTAGCTAGTTACTGATTTGACATAATAGCTACAACTGTGGGAAATACACTGGTTTGTAAAATCCAAAGATCCTTTATCTATGGATTTAATCTATTAAATCATATTAGATTATATGGATTTAATCTATTAAATCCATAGCCAACAATTCCCTTATAGAATTTAGTGTATAAAATTGACTTTTTCCCCTCTAACAACAATAGAGAGACTAGAAAAAAAGATGTGCATGCATGATATGTTAGTGATGCTGTTGTGAGGCTACATGTGTGGTCAAAGCCTTTAGCCTTCACAACCCTTCAGCTCAGCAGAATGTCCATTGATTAGGATTGATAATTAATTACTCTAATTTTTGTTAGCGTCAGTGTGATATTTGTCTGGTAATTACTAAACAACGGATTGTGTTATTAACATGTTATTATCAAGTTATATATTATGTTCTGTTAGTCTGTTAAAATTTGATTTATTTTGGTGAGGAAACTAAGAGCAATAGATTTTAAATTAAACTTAAGCAGATTTGGAATTCTGATTCAATAAAAAACCTATTCTGACTCACTGAGCTTTTATAGTGAAGCGACCAGGCCTCTCTTCCATGCAGTGGATGACATGAGCTAGTAGGTTGTGAAGATTAAAAAAAAACAAAAAACTATTTAGACTTACATGTAACTGCAATAAAATATGTGGGAACAAAAAAGACTTTTGTTTTGTAACAACACAGTCAATGACATCAGTTTTCAGAGCCATCTAACACATAGATGGAGGTGTGGGAAACACCATTGCCACTACAGAGGAAATATCTGTATGGACTCAAACACCGTTTTATGGTCATCAGTTTTGGAATTTACTCATCCATGGACCCTAGCTCTTCTTGTATCTCAGTGACCCAAAAGGCCAATAATTTGAGTAATCATTAAACCTTCAGCTGAACCCTGGCCCTGTTCTGCGAAACGACTAACACCACAGACTTTACCAGGAGGTAGAACTATTTGATGCATCGCACCACAGATAAAGACGTACTGATAGGTGAAATATAACATCATCATTACTGATTAATGTGCCGTTATCATTTCCAAACCACGCTGTTGTCAGTTGAGAAATGTGTATGAGTAGATGCACTGAACACTGTCAGTGTTATATGACAATTGTTAACATGAGAAAAGATAATACTCAAGACGCATGGTGTTTGTGTGTAATCATTAGCCTGTGGAAGACGTCTTACTTCAGAGTAAAACTATATTGCCTAACTAAGTGAGTGAAGTAACGCCACAGTTCACTTTTGTGGAAACTGTGTCTAGCACACATCTAAAAACAGTGTCATAAACATTAGTTTGACTTTTCTAAATTGTAAAACATAAAAGTGTCCAAAAAGTTAGAAATGTTTTTCCAATATACAACAATGTTGAGCTTTTTGATTATTATTAACTATTCATGCACCTCCCCACCCTTAACATTTATGCTGTGAAAACTGCTTCCTGTAATAGTTAATTTTAGGCTACTGACTCTTCATGACTGTGAAACAGCCAGTGGGTCTAATATGACTAATATCATTTATCGACCTGTTTATGTCCATGAACTGACAAGCAGCTACTTTATTATACTGACGCAAATATATCCTGTCAATTGCAATAGTGACATAAAAGCGTCCTAATTACTGACTTTCAACATTTTCTTACAATTTTCTTACTGAGACGCAGTGTGAACATCGACTGACTGTGTGACGAGTTAAAGTAGCT
>JAUBNQ010000016.1:2857703-2871294 GCA_032353495.1 Ctenopoma kingsleyae
ATGCCACGTTAAAAACACAGATACTAGAGCAAACCCGAGCGCACGAGCCTCTCTGACGCTGCACCGCGCGCTCACGATGCCGAATCCTAACTTCGGCTACCGCGTGCAGCAACGTGAAACTAATCCCACGTCGTTACCGGGCAAACTCCGCAGCCCGCATTGACAAGCCAACACAAACACTTCACTTTTCTACACACAAATATAGTTTGAATTGAGCTGTATGTTGAAGGTCTTACCGTTGACCTCTGTTTGCTGCCAAAATACCGCGGCCACGCTACATCACTCACATCTGCCGGTAGCCATGTCCACACGCTCTCCTTCAACTGACTGCTGCGTTCAAGTGCTCCACGTAAACCACACACTGGCACAGGCCGAGAGAAAAACGTACAAGTAAACTCTATGTTAGGAGTGGTGTAGTTTGCCTTGCATATGTATTGAAATTACACGGTCCATGTAACAAACATTGTTTTTGTGATGGTTGTTTTTAAACCAGGATTTACGCCACAAACTGAATACACAGCAGAGTGTACGGTCATTGTCATTACATACAGTTAGTCCTGCTACCTTTCCAATCCTAAGTCTTTCGTCAAACGTATCTCAGCGTAATAACGAACATTTAGAGATCCCTGAAGTCGGCACAGCGCGTGCTCTGAAACACATTTAGTGTATCGATGAACGAGCGCTGATTTTCCGTTTGGAAGAAAGTGAACTGCTAAAAAAAATGTGCATGCTACACAAAACACGACAGCTGTGCAACACACATACACCAGCGCTTTGTGTGGGATTCTCCACCAGAAAAGTAGCCGTTTTCAGTGTTTATAGAGACGCAAGGGGGCCAGAGGAAATCATGGTAATTAATCACCATGGTAATAGCATCCGATTCATTTTTAACCCTGTACTTTGCTAAACCCGCACAGCGCGCGCACACATGATTACCCCCTTGTCTTACCTGCTCTAATGTGTCCAAAACAAGTGCGGGTCAGTTGTTAGAGGCGGAACATTCTCCGTCGCATCTCGCTAATGACACATCTAGCTCAGGGACACCATCCTCCATCACTCCCAGTGCGCATTACTCTCTCACCAGCACCAGAGGTTGCCACATCCCCCCTCCTCCTCCAGTTGGTGAGTCATGTCTCACTGGATTAATAGTGACACTGGTGTAACACCACAGGAGGAAGGATGAGGCTGTAAAAACATAACTCTCTGATGTCATCCATTAGTATGTGTGTGTGTATATATATACACATTTATATATATATATACACATATACATATACACACACACACACTGTATATGTATATAGAGCATCCTGGCTTCTCTTTACTGGGGAACAGTGAAAGTAGGAGTCACATCAGGCAGGCCATCATTGTGTCAGACATTAGACTTGGTGAAAATGAATGAAACATTTCATTTTAATAACAAAAGGATATGTTAACAGTAAATCATACATCACACTAGTCAAGACTGCCCTTTTCTCACTCAATGTAGTAAATCACTTGCTTTACAATGTCTCCTGCCTGTTGTAATTATTCATTCACTCTTCTTTAATATGTACTTATTAAATAAGTATTGATCCATTCCTCTGACAGTTGGAGGAATCTTATTTGTACTGACTGAGCTGACTGAACAGACAACACGTTGGCGACAGAACACTCATTCTGGTCTCTCTCCAGTAACAGGAATATGGGCGCACAGGGTGAAACCGGTGAGCTCCTCTGCCCAAATTTTCTCCTTGGTTGAAGCACCCACAAAGGTTCTGCTGAATGTCTGTCTTGATTCTCCTCAGTTTAGTTGTCTGATGATAGAATTAATGTCTGTGCCGCGGAATCCGGGATTTCCCAGGTCCTTTAGCAGCCCCGCCTTGTCCCTGGCGGCGTGGCGAGCCACTGATAGCTTGAAAGGCAACAGGAAATTGTTGACGGCTCTGAACCCCTTACCGACTGAGTAGATCTCATGGATCAGGTCCTCCAAACAGATGATACCGTGTTTACCTGAGGAACACGGAGACATTTAATGAATGGCAGGGTACATGTCACACCCTTCACTTTCTACCCTGACAGTTTGCATATTTTTCCTGGTATCAGAAGCAGAGAGATACCATTTCAGATTATGGTGGAGTGGGACAAGACAATTGTATCTTCCAGCTTCTGACTGACTGAATACACTTGATCCAGGTAATTAGCTGTGGGTAGAGCAGGGAGAGTTGAAAACCAAGCAGTGCAACAGCCCTCTGGAGGACAGGAGTTGCCCACTGCTGGTGTAGGTAATCTGTCCTCCCCCTCAAAAATGTAAACAAAAACTGAGGTATGAACTGATCTGTGGATCTGGAGAATCATCACACCTGAATATATCATGTGACTAAATGCAATCAAAAGGCTCAGGTACACGCAGACGATTCAAACTTAAAGATGACATTAATGTTGCTGTTTCCCTTTTCTATCAAGCTGTGGAAGAGACTCACTCATGTGCTGCTCAATGAAGGTGTTGTCTGTGAGAGGAACTTTCCTCCTGCCCACCCTGGTCTGTCCACGCTTCAGAATGAGCTCACGCACAGACTTCAAGTTGGGAAATCTGTTGAAGATTTTAAAGAGAATTTACATCATTTGCATCAACACAAGTTTATTTTACTGGAGCACAACAGCCATGTTTCCTCACCCCCAGGCCACGTAGGGCTCCACTATTTTCATCATGGCCACAGAGGTCTTGTTGATTTTGATGAAGGTTCCACTGAAGAGCTTCCTTAGCCTCAACATCTGGATCACCTTCATCACCTTGGGGCTGACACCTTTAATCCTAAAAAGAAAGGATTAACAATGTTTTTTTTAACTGGTCTGGTGTTTGATTCTACACAGCCTATGTCCAGAACAGTTTTCAGGACTCTTTCTAGAAAACCATAAAACTAAAATGTGATTTGTCAATTTACTTTAACTTATCTGACAAAAGTACAAATGTCATTTTACAGTCTCTGTCTTGAACAGTACTCACTCTCTGATGCGGACAGCGAAGGCCAGTCTGTTCTTAGCAGGAGGCAAAGGGGCAGGTGGCCTCTTCTCTGATCGTGCAATGCGGGTCTCATCGCGGTGCTTCTTGTGGCTGTCCTTCAGCAAGTCTTCCAAACGTTTGAACTTTAACGGTTTGCCTCTGGATACCTGAGATAATACAGAAATGCACATGTAAGTATGCACAGGGTATATACATAAATCCCGAAGTTGGATTTAATACTTTTTAATACCTCGACATTTTTAAAACCAACACTGCAACTGTTTTAATTGGCAACCTTTCTCACTTTTAAACTGATTTTGAGATTTATACACACTCTTATCCAGTATAACACAATTTTAAAAGTCAAGTGAATAGAGTTAGAGACTCTAATTTAAAAACATCTTGAATTTATTTAACTGATGCTACCAACAAGATGTTTTTTGAAGAACAGAGGCTAATCAAAATCTGCTGATGTACCCAGTTTTAGTGTCTAGACACCACAGAACCTCCACACACAGTGCTGGTGTGGCACAATGTTGCAAAATCAAGGTCAGCCAGTCAGTACCACCCAACTCCCGAAGACGGTCAAATTAATTTGATTTAAATTAGGATGAAGACACCAAGAGCACAAGACACTGAATTTGTGGATATAAAATATTAAATGTTTTTACAACATGCATAACTGATGCACTAATGTCTTGGTGGAAGCTCCTGGCACTTTCATCCTGAGGGAGCGACAAATAAATGTGACATATGTCAATGTTTCTTGCAGAACTACAAAATGTTCTAACTTTGCTTCAGAAACCTTATCAAGATACCGCCTCTGATGGGATCTTAAATCTCAACATGTTACGTTACATACCTTTCTTTTGTCAAGGAGTGCAAGTTTAGCTTGTGTGGCTTTAATGGCCTGGTAGGCTTTCCTCTTCTTAAGGAGATACTCAGGGACTAACTTGATAACCTTCTTTGATCTGATAAAAGGAGAGAAAGATATAAATGAGAAGTTTCTCAGAGTTTTTTCTTTGAGAGACCTGAAGAAGTCCAGCAAGGACCTAACTCAGTGTCTGAAAGCTTCATGTGGATCCAAAGCTTGAAGAAGCGGGAATGTGTTTTGTAGAAGGATAGCAGCCAAGAAATCAGATTTTGTGTTTCTAGTTGTTCTAATGTAAAAACTGAAAAATAAATATCATAGCATTGCTAAAACACTAATTCAATAGTGACCTAAGGCAATCTGAGAGGGCAACCATGACAACTAAAGCAGACTACTCTTCCATAGCTGGTGTGATGAACAGGTTTGAGACTATTCGTGTTGAGGCAATGTCCTCAACATGGGAAACAGCATCTCTCGAGGGACCTGAAATCACCTTTATGATATTTTGTGCTGCCATCCTGTCCTGGTTGCTATATGGTGACAAGGACCACGTTATCTTGCCATTTTTTGACAAAGAAATTCTCGTTCAGCTTGAGGGGTTTCTTCATAATAATGCATCCTGCTCTGGGTTGTATTCCTCCCCATCTTCTTCTTTAGATATCGCCTCATCTTCCAAATCAAATGCTCTTACTGGAGATATGAAAAATTCAGCTCTATAGGTTGTTCGGCCGTGAGTCGTGCACTCATGGCTTCAGCATTTAGAGACTGAATGTAGAAATATTAGCAAACAATGTCTTAATGCTGGGGGTCACTTTACAAAAAGTCATAAAATTCCAAGTTGAAAAAACAACATTTAATGGGTTTTCTCTGTTGTTAAACACAGTTTCAGTTAAGAAGAAGCTTTCATCTCTGTCCACACACACAGACAGTGCTCAACATCAGCTTTCTATGTTAACAACTTTATTGCTAACCAAGCTAACAGCAATATATAGTTAGTTAGTGCGTGTAAATATCCAAGCTGGGCCTTTCAAAACATAACCACCGGCTACATATGTACTATTTCAGCCACACAATTACAAACACTGTAAAATTACTAGCTATGTTGTGACCAAGATAACGATACAGTTAAGTTTAGCGTTAGCCTCATGTGAAATAAACCTCTTGAATCGTCTTTTCTACCTTAAACCTAACTAATAGCGCCCTCAATAGCATTTGCAAAACCTATTCTTCCGAGAAAGACCCGAAAAAAGAAAACTGAACACAAAGAAAAACAGATGGACTTAGATATATTTTCCGATCACACTTACTCCTCTTCTGCCATGGTTTTGAACGTCGCTTTCACATGTACGTCACAGTCGTTCTTCTTCTTCTTTGGTTGTGCGGACTCGACCCCGTACTGTTGCCCCCTGCTGGTTGTGTATTGTTTCTCGTTGCTTCTTTCTTCAACATCGCTACACTCATATGAGCTGGTATGATTTTAAACGATATTTGTTCTGAAATACTAGTATTAAAATAAAACTTTCTGTAGAAGCGAAACTTCCACTTGTTGCTAGTTACTTTTCAGAATAATATTAATAATATAAAATATAGTATACTCATAAGACTTTATAGATCAAAGAATTTATAGCTTTAAAACATACTGTATGACCATCAAAACAACACATACATTAGCTAAAATAAGTTCCAATAACATTACAGTGTTGAACACATTAATGCTTCAGTAACTACAGTCCAATAATATATTCACTGATGTGAAATGAGCAGGTCTACAGAAAAAGTACCTTTACTTTTGGCACTTTAAGTGTTTTCTGAGCTAATACATTTGCACTTTTACTCAAGTGACATTTCAAATGCTAGACTTTTACATGCAGCAGAGCATTTCTACACTGTATTGCTTCTTTTACTTTGGTACATGTTCATGTCCAACACTGGTGGCAGAAGTCTCAGACATGTCAGAGTCATTTTGGCAGGAAACAGCTCCATCTTCTGGCAGCAGGTCCTCCTCGCTAAACCATGGGACCTATTCAGCACATGTGGTAGTTCATGAAGAGATCAGATGAGAGATTTTAAATCGGGTTCAGTCACAGTTGCTGAGTCACAGAAGCTGTTGACACACAAACTAAAAACATTAAAGGGGGTCAGCCTTTATAGTGGTAATGATGATCTGTACTCACCAGTGTCTTCAAAGCATTCCTCATAGTCTGTTTGCTTTAATTAAATTAGCATAAAGTGTTTTTATCCAATGAGCACACTGGCAGCCAGCTGGGGACCTGTGTTACATGTTACAGCTCTCTACTGTCAAGCGGCCTAATAAAAGCTAAAAACAACTTTATGGACAGTGGTCAAGAACGTCCAGCAAGTCCAGTTAGTACCACGTTTGGGATACGTCTGTGATAACTGTGACTTCGATAATGGAGATTCGATCATTCATCCATTGTCAATACATTGTAGAAAAACTGACTAGTGCAAGTTTTTCAACAGAGACAGTATGTACAAGCGGGAGGATTTTCTGATTCTGCCAAGTAAATGAGACATTTTGAGGTGACTGTGCAAATAGAACTGAATCATATCACATTACCCTCTGAGGACAAGGGAGCTGCCCTGGGTAAACTGTCAATTTGTTTCCATGGCAACACACATCCGCTGTGCCATTCACAATCGTGTCAGCCTGCACAGAGCACCTACACACACACACATACACAGAAGAAAAGACTCACATATATGAGTCTCTGCTGCACAAAGGCTGAGATAAATTAGTTTTGGAATTAATAAAAGCGATTTATTCCACAAAGGTAAGTCGAGGTCTTATTACACAGCACAATAGTCACTTTAATCACACCTCAAAGCAAAGCTCTGCTACCACTGCTACTACCGAGTTTGCATCCAACTGTGTTTGTGCTTTATGAAAATATTCAGGTTAAGGTCTGTGAATATACTGAGAGCGATAGAGAGAGTAGTTTTGACAAGGCTAATTGATTTTAAAGCCTTTGATGTCAGCAGTGTGCAAAGCATAACAAAGCTCAGTGATTTATAAGTTCAATGCTAATGTTATTTTCTCCAGTTTGCGCTTCCTAAGCCTCTTGTTGTTCTATCAAAACCCAGCCCTGACTCCCTCCATCCTGCTGCCAGTCAGTAACTTTTCATATATACCTGAGGTCATAGAGAAGCTAATGCAGGTAATTACAGGACTAACACTGCAGGTGCTGTGTGCAGGGTCCAATTCCAAGTACAATTTAAGACATTTTAGACACTTGAAATGTAATGTAAGAGCTAATTTCCACCCGTGTGGGGAAAAAGTATGAAAACATGAAGGAAAGTAAAGTTCACGCCATCACCGCTTTTATTAGTTAGTTAATGAGGAGACAAGTAAGTGTTTGTGCTTCTGTGATTATTCTGTGCCCATTTTTGGTTGTTCACACCTGGAAATTTGGGAGAGAGTACTGACAAGGATGAATGGTAGGGATGTTAATGCCACCCAGGTGCTCACAGGTCAATAAAAAGGCAAAACTGTCATCAGAATCTGTGCACAAAAAGATGATCCTCTCCACTTGTTTAGCAGTTAGATGACTCAGGCTGCAGAAGGAGGCCAGCTCAGCATTCAGCTCCAACATGTGTATATACGACTGCCAGAGATCACACTGTGGCAGGCCCTGCAGGGAAACAGCTTAGAGAGAAAGCAAAAAGGTTCTTCCCCAGTTATAAACACACATGCACAAGCAGTGCACTGTTTACAGCTACTCACACACACACACACACACACACGCGCGCACACACACACACACAGACTCACCTCACTCACATACACGTCCACACACAGCAGATGGCACAATCTGCCTGATTGTCACTTATGCCTTTTGAAGCCTCCATATCTGAGGTGTCAGCATGGTGGATTGCACTGAATAATTTCATAGCAATGATTCATGCCATAATGAGGTGTTTGATGGACGCATTTGTTACATAAGATACAGAAGCACTTCCAGTGTGACCTGATTTTCTTTTTTTTTTTTTTTGATAAAGGGATCTGCACTAGCAGCAGTGTAAGCAAGAAGCAGACACATGGAAACTCTAACTTAGTATGGAGATCAGCGAGAAATAAGAATATGATCTTTACTGATCTGATACTGTTTTCACACACATCAAAATTCAGCTGATGGTGGAAAATGGAGTTTTTAATCATTGCTACAAGGCTGATTATAGCCTGTTCATACTGTGTATAGATCAAATTTGTTATATTTCTTCTAAAATAGGATGTAAACCAATTGCCTTAAAATTAAATAAAGGTGAAGACGAATTGTAATTTGTACTAACAAAGAGTTGTTTAGTGCAGTACACATGAACTTAAAAAATACCACAGATAACTAAAAAAAGCTGCAAAGGGTATTACTGATGTACAACTCAGAATTACTATTTAACACAAAGTAGATCACTTCAAGGGAAATATACAAATAATACACAATAAATTGGGTTAACTGGGTTGCACTTCCTGCAACTTGGAAACTCTGAAAACGGTTACACTATTACTTAGTTGTATTTAACTTTTGTTATACATTAAAGATTCATATTCGCATTCCCCTTGGTAATAGTTTGGTAACCACGCCACGCCAAAATTCATGAACACACTTTACCCCAGTGACTACACATTACTATAAAACAGTAAAAGACTATATGATAACATTCTACAGTGGTACACTTCTGTAAGCTGTCAAAATCAGTGCAGCATGAAATATGTGTAGCCAAGTCCAAAGGGATTACAGAGACTGTCTCAGAGCTGGCACTAAAACGTCCAGAACCAAAAGAGCCCTGATTCAGTCCCGGTCATTATTGGCACCAACTCCAGGAAACCACACTCTCTTATTGAGGGTGTTGGTATCTTGCCCAAGGACAGCTCAGCATGTGGCTGGGACACAAACCACTTAACCTGAGGTTTACCAATTGATTGATATCAAAGTTTTTACCAGGAGTGGGGTTTGAACCCACGTGAACAAATGTCCATTGGATCTTAAGTCCAACGCCTTAACCACTCGGCCATCCTGGTACACGCAAGTTAGTGCAAGTTACTTGGTAAGTGGGTATCCATGTTTGTGTGTTTATTGGTTTAAGAAAATAAGAAATTTGAGAATTCAAGCACTGTTCCTGTTCCTGACATTATCTGTTGACTCTGTGCTAACTTGGGCCATTGTTAACAAATGCTTTGATTGGAAACTTGCCATACGAAATGAACGGCCATCTGCTGTGGGTAAAGTGACTGTAAACAGAGTCAGATGGCTGTGTAGACAGAGACAAAGGCATTTGTCAGATAGTCACTGTTAAGTTTCTTTTGCTCTTCCTCACTCTATTCTTTGTGCTTTTGATTGCATCCGTCTGAGTAGCTCCTCCTTTTCTTCTGTAATCTCTCTTTGGCTCAATCCAGGGATTTAGTGATGGATTAAACCAAAAGTTTGGGCTAACAAGCAGAATAGTAAAGCATGCATAATACTAAGTAGTACTGAGTAGTAGTACTGTTATTCTATGTTTTTCTTATTGTCAACAACAATAATAAAAGTTTTAAAATGGGTTTATTTGATTTCCTAGCCTTACTTTACTTTACTTTACTTTACTTTACTTTACACAAGCAATTACCATTCGGGTTCTGTAAATTCTGAGTTACTACAAACTAAGAGCCCTGATAAGAGCCAAACTTGTCAAGAAGAAGAACATGCTAGGAATTGTTAAGTGCTAGACAATTTTTTTTTTGGTTTGTGTGTGTGTGTGAGACTCATTTGAAATACTTTTTAAACACATGAGTTTTCAAATGTTTTTTACAGGTGGTGATAGTCTCAGCTAGTCGAATGGAGCAGGGCAAGTCGTTCCACCAGCCAGGGACAACAAAGGAGAATAGACTTGACTGGGATCTGAGATTCCAGACCCTTTGGTCCTTAATAACATCCTTGGTGTTGTCTTGGTAACTGATTATAGAACATATACAACAGCTTCAAAGGATCAAACACCATGACCTCTCAGTCACCCTCAACCATCCCGGGCACATGTCTTGATTAATCCCCACAAGAAGTACAAGCCCCCAGGATCAGCACTTGGCAGTGAAAGTTTTAGCATAGTGGCCAAATGTCAGCACTGCAATTTCAGCATTCATCTTGTGATGTGTCTGCCCCCTTGTGGCTGAACTTTTAAAATTTCCAGACATGCACAAAGTATGCAAGGAACACACACTCAACTTGAGTAAAGAATCTGAAGCAGCAATCCTAACCCAACCTATCCTTGACCATCATAACAAGCCTAACCCTCATCCAAACCCTAACTCAGTCCTAACCTGGACTTTATACCTAGTTCTTAATCCTCCAACAGCCTTTTGAGGATGTCCTCATAATGCAGAAATGTCCCCAGTATGATGGTTTAAGTCTAAAACTCATCCACACAGACATATGCGCTGCTGCACTCTCTATTCCCACCTCTGTCTCTCTTCCTATCTGCTCTCTGTCTCCCTCTGTAGCTCTGTGAAGGCTGGTTAATGACACTCTTCCAGATGGCTTGCCTACTGTGTGCGCATGTGTGTGTGTGTGTGAGTGTGTGCTGGCCAGGTTTGAAAAGAATCTTTCATCTTGCTCTGACAAAAAGAATCAGTCCAGTCAGCACAGCTGTCTATCTGCTTCCTCTTTTCCCCGGCACATGTCTCGATTAATCCCCACATTGTGCTGCACAGCACAGCTTTGGCCTGTGCTCTCCTCTACCACCGCTATTTATTCTCTGCTTTCTTAACCGAGCAGCCTTGTGCAGGTTCTCTCCTCTCCCCCTGTCTCATTCCCTCTGTTCCTCCGTTCTCTCTGATCCTCTCTTTCTCCGCCCACTCCCTCTCGCCTGGTCCCTCGCCTCTTAATCTCCACCTTCTGCTCCATCATTTTCACCCACTTCCTATCTTCCTTTCCCTTCTGTTTCTCTCTCTCTGTTGTTATTTTCTGTTTCTGTTTCTAGATGTCAGTCTTCTCATTGCTGTGTAGCAGAGCGACATGTTTGGCAGATCCTCTGCTCTCCCCCTATCATAAGGAATTACTGTCCTGACCCATTTCCACATACAGCTGCTGCCACATCTACATGGCAATGGAAGCATTTGTGTAATCGCACAGGCAAAGATGTGCAAACTACCTGGAATGTGAAAACATGTTTGTCCAGGCATCTAAAGTGAATTCACTCACTCATACCTTCTGTTCTAGTCTAGTGGGGTGAACGTTTGACAGCTGGTACTCAACCATGTCTAAAATCTGACCACTGTGGCTGGAACTACTCCGCTCCCATAGGCCAGGGGTGTGGGCTCTCTAGGACAACTATGTGGACCATTGCAGAGTTTTTATGTTTGCTTTTTTTTGAAGAAGAAGACATTACAGTGTTCTGACAGCCCAGCTCAGTTGCTGTGATGATATCTGGGGCCGCTTGTCACATGCATGAAATCACAACTCTTGCAGACTCTCCAAATTCATGTCAGAAGAACTGTGACCTAAATTCAATCAATGTACTTACAAGTACGTTTGAAAGAACAGAGTCTGACTAAAAGTGCTGTACAACATCAGAATGAACTGACAGAGAAATACACTGTAAAAACTTCAAGCTGGATTATTTTGCGATTATTATTATTTATTTATCACCAATAAAAGTAAAAACTGAAATCAAATTGGTCTCTTACTTTAATAAAAGTAGCAAGTCCTGATAAATTTGAATCTCAGTTTATGATTAATTACAAACTTGTGTTTTTTAGTTGGGGAGTACAAGAAAACAAATTTCACTGATTTAGACTTTAGTCTATCATAATAATTTATATATAATATATATATAATTTATCTTAACAGTACCCCAGAGATTCTCTTGGTGGTTCAGGTCAGGTGAGCTGACTGGGCAGGCAAGCACAGTAATATCATAGTCTGCAAGGACTGAGTTAGGGTTTGGATGAGGGTTAGGCTTGTTATGATGGTCAAGGATAGGCTGGGTTAGGATTGCTGCTTCAGATTCTTTACTCAAGTTGACTACGTGTTCCTTGCATACTTTGTGCATGTCTGGAAATTTTAAAAGTTCTGCAAACAGCCAGCCCTTTCCCTCCTTGCTGAGGGTGTCGATTGGTTGTCTTCTTAATTGCTGTGAAGTCAGCAGTCTTTCCCATGATTAAGATTGCGTGTAAACCTACATCAGTTTTTGTAAACCTTGTAAAGCTTTTAAATTGGACATGGCATACAGATGTGAGTTAAAAAGTTAAATTTGAGTAAATTAACAGAAATGGAACTTCTGAAAATCTCGTGTTACTCTAACAAGTTTAGTTAACAGAAGTAAAAAAGCTAAGAAGCTACTGTAAGTTGGATAAATGTAAACCTAAACTTCAGAAATTAAGTTAAATCACCAAACTAATATTATAAAAAAAATATTTCTGTAGATATTGCTGTAGTTTATTGCCTTGATTGGTTATTTTGAGTTTTACAGTGTTAAACAGATTTTCCAGATATAAGAGTGATTTTATTGAGATTGATTTCTCAGCCTGATCCAAATGCCCATGTTGTATCAACTTTATATTTTGCATATAACGAAGATAGCGGTATCAGTGTTCTCCTCCAACTCTTGGTAAGTGTGTGAGTACTTTCCAATATGTTGACTTTCCTTTAAATTCAAACTAACCATTAAAAACATTAATGTTTTTAAAGTGTGCCAATGTCTTGGTTGCAAACATGTTCTCGCTTTGAATGGCCAGACTGATTCTGAGGATAGCATCAAAGCAGAAATCACCCACTAACGCACACACACACACGGCGTAGCAGTGTAACATGGATCAGTGCCATATTCTGTGGATGCCACATTTCTCCGGACTCTGTTACATTGCAGAACTCACGGCTCCAGGAGTTTCGCACATGGTTTTCACTGTCTGCTGAGGGTGAGTCTGTGTTCCCACACTGGGCCACACTGGCAAGCGTTATAGAACTGCTTTTATGTCAGGTTTGAGAGGGCTCTTCGTGTGCTGCATAGTTTCGTCTACCTGTTTTAGGACTCAGCGGGAACTGAGAAATCTGCAGTTCACTTTCTCTGACATTAAAAAGGAATTAGAAGTATAATTTGTGTATCTACAAAATCCGTTTTTAAAGCTCAGTGGAGGCAAGGCCACAGACAGCTGGGCTAATTCTCTCTGACTGTCAGTAGGTACTTGCATAACACTGTAACGAATGCTTCTGAAGGGAAAATTGAACTCGATCTGTTTGAGAGGGGAAAATTAAGTGGACAGGCATCTGGAGACTCGAATGTTTTTTTGAAGGTGTGATGACAGCCGATTCAGGTAAGTGCCACTCAGCAGGAAGAAAAAACGGTTCAACTACTTTTAAATGAGCCTTACCTCTTCATTTTTCTAATTTGGATCAGCTTTCAACTTGAGTGGGAGAAATCAAACACACCTTAGACACGTCACTTATTTCAAATGACAATTAGGTAATAATATTTCTATTGATGAAATGCTACTCTTTATTGTTGTTTTGGTTAATCATTTGTAGTTTTAGTCTGTTTGAGTAACTTCCAATTATTCATGAGATTGATTGTTGAACCCTGTACAAAAAGAAGATGTGCTTGGCTTCGGGCATTTACTCCATTATTAAATGTTATTAGAGCTAGTATGTTTATATACAGCTCTGGAAAAATTGAAGGGACCACTGCATGAAAGCTGTGATTGCAAATCAGGGTTATTCCACCAAATATTGATTTCTGAACACTTGCTAAGTTAA
>JAUBNQ010000016.1:2892889-2912637 GCA_032353495.1 Ctenopoma kingsleyae
ACCTCTAACTATTTATGATGAAGAGTTCTCAATAATAAATTCAATTGGAAAAAATGGTTAGTAAATATGCACCTGCAGCATTAACTGAAAATTAAGTATCTTACAGTGCAGGTCTTCAAAAAGGCAGAAGGGTCATCCTCCAGCATGACTGGCACTCCTTGAAGGTGTTTGTTGGCTCAGTGGTCTGAAACAAATTGGACATAAGATTAAGGATATTTACATGTATTTATTGAATACATTCCAGAATTTCCCCACAAATTTTATGACAAAAATACAGGTGGTATGAATGGGAAAAGAGAGAGAAGATGTAAAGGAGAAGGCAGAAGGATAGAGTATAGAAGAGAAATGAAGACCTGAGACTGAAAATTTGATTAACAAACAAAGAAAGGAAACAGAAGGAAGAGCAGAGGATAGAAGATATCAAGTAAAAGATGAGTAGACAGCAATCAAATTCAAGTATATTCTACAAATTAGTACAATATACTTATATTTAATAGTAATGGCATCAAACTTCATTATTTGTGTACCTTGTAATTGATTGTTTAATTTGTTATGAAATCCGGGTTTACAGTGCATGTGGAGTAACTTTTAGTTTATCTTGTATACATATCTTTGTTAATAAATTTCCTTTAGTTCAGTTTGGAGTGTTTCTTGGGTCTGCTCTCCCCACTGTGACAATTTGTTTCTGACTTCAGTTCAGCCTCTTTCCCTAACCTTTGATTAGATGTAATTATGTAAGTACATTTATTCAAGCACTGTACCTGAGTACAATGTTGAGATAAATTACTTGAATAGTTCCATTTTCTACATTACATTTCCAAATACTTATGCTCTTTTTTACTCTTTCAGGCATGTTCAATGTACTAATAGTGATGAAAAATGGATAATGAAATGATTGTGGACTAAAAAAGCTGTCTAATTAAAATGAGAAACCACGATTCCTCACGTCTTGTGTTACAATCTGACATGTTGCTGTGCCATCCATGCACCCTGACCCAAACTTGACTTGAAAGGGCAGGTGTGCATTTTCAGTCATGGATTCTTGAGAGATTTATTCATTAGGTTTGGGTCATGTCAAATTTATCACATTTAATATCACAGATGATTTGTGTTGTATGTACAAAAAGGTGAACACAGAAAAGGCATCTCACAGACTGTATCCCCATCACATGGGAATCGTTGTCAAATCAGTTCAAAGCATAGACTTGTAAGTGATTAATTGCTTATGATCAATATTTAATATATTTAATATATTTAATATATCTATACAGAGTTCATGTTTTCTGTCAAATTAACTAACAAATGAATCCAGCAGTTAAAATTCTTAAAACTGGTTTTTGGTGTAAACCAAACCCCTGACAACTATGTGGTTGGTACCAACTACGTAAACAAGTACCTTTTGTATTTTGCAGTTGCATTAAAGTCACCTGACACAAAACCTCACTGAGCACGTGCAATACTTAAGTGGCGGCACTCTTTGTTCTCAAACTATTAAACCATGTAAACTACTAAAACTCAACTCACACAGCTCAAGCCCTCAGCACCCGTAAGTTGCTTTTGTGGCCCAGTTATTCCCTTTGTACTGACGCCTTCATCTTTCAGTCCTCTTGTCTTCTCACAGTCAATCTCTCCTTCCTTCCTTCTCTTTTGCTCCATCCGTACGCCACGTTCTCCTCCTTTGTTGTTGCTGTGTCTCTGGCTCGTCCCTGTGGCTGTGGCTGTGCCTTTGAGGGCACCGAATTAAAACACATCAAAAGGACTTCTATAGCTGCCTGTTGAAGCTTCTCTGTCGATGCATGTGTGCTTCTATAGTCCCTCTACCTTTGTACTTGGTCCTCTTTAAACACAAAGCTTGTTATTCAGACTGAACATAATGTTCCTATCTTGTTTTTTTTGGAAGCTATATTCCCCCTGAGGAGTTGATCCCATAGCTCTTTCTGCAATGCAAGGGTCAGAATGCACAAATCCCAGAGTGCACAGTATCCAGTGTGTATTGTGATGGTCCCAGCATATGTTCAGGATGCTGTAGCAGTGTCTGCTCTCTTGTTCTGCCTGTTGGCTGTTTTCAGTCTTTTCCTCTGCATCTCTCTCACGCTCAAGTGTCTATATCTCTTTCTGTTGTTTGCGCTCGTGCTGTCCCTTCCAATCTCATTCTTTGTTTTCTCATTCTAGCTTTTGTTCCCCTGGTGCGAACGTATGTATCCGAAGCACTGAGGCAATCAGAGAGGCAGTGGGATAATTCAATGTCGCTGTAGGTGGTTGTTAGCGTCTGGCTCAGTTAGTCTAGTCTTGGTGTCTTTGTCTCTCTCTGTCTACTTCTATCAATCTGTTTTTCAGTTAAATCCAAACAGCATCATTGGCACAGTAAGTTTCTAATTTCCTTTTGCTGGCGATCTCTCACCACTCCAAAATCCTCTCTTTTTCCAATTTGCATCAGTTTGTTATTCACAGCTAACGCCCAAATCCTCTGGCTGTGGCAATGAAGGCATTTCACACCGGGAGAAAACTGTTGGGAGGTTGTTGCACTTTAGCTGTCCCCAAGAATTGGTGCAGCAGGGGAGGTAAGCAGGTGTAGCCAAAGACTTCCAAAAGTAGCCAAAGTAACATGTGAGTGGCTCTTTTGCTTATCCAGTGCTAATCCTGTTTGTTGATGCTGGGGTGCAGAAATTATTTCATTTACATGAATAATTTAGTTTTGCTGACAGGATTTTGCCATTTCATTCACCTTCCAGCTCATTATCCCATCCTTTGTCTGCTGATTGCTGTCTTCTTATGAGAGAATTATACCAGGGAGCGGACGTCATCCGTTTCTTACAATGAGGCAGGAAATGGACACATGAAATGGGGAAATGGCAGGCTGCCTCTATGTGATACCAATGTGGATTAAGCAAGTTTAGACAGCTGATCTCTGCCTCTCACTCTCAAACACACACAAAGCATGTTTTTAATCCCTGTCCACTACTGGGAAGTCATTAACGTGCTGTAAGGAATCAGCTACTCGGTCCAGTCTAATTAATCCCAGACTACTTGTCTCTCATTCGCTCATTTCTCACTCCTGGCCATACACCCCACCAACTCAGCTCTTCCTATTCCGATGATCATCATCGTAAACTCAGTCGTTAAGGCTTAGGTTTTGACCCCACTCAAACTCACGATCAGCAGAAAAAACAATTCTTTTCCAGGTGTAGGAGAAGACATAAGGTGTGAGGTGTGTGTGTGTGTGAGAACTTTAATGGCACAGTAATGAGTTACCATTAGTAGGGTGGTTAAAACACTGGCACTTTCTGCAGGCTCCACAATTAAAATGATGTTGAAAAGGTTTAGTTGGGAAATTAACGGCTTAAAAATGTTGCTCAGAATTCTGATGTGCTCTAACATGTATTCTCTACATATACTAAAATGTATTAGAATGGTTAATTTATATAATATATAAATATAATACTCTATAGGAATATGATGTAGTAAGGACAAGATGTAACTATTCCAGGAATTGGAATTTTCCAAGGAGCTTTATAACAAGTTTATTTTAGGCCTGCCAGCTCAGAAATGTTAACAAATATATATATCATATAAAGTCAGGTGCCTGGTCTTTTGACTGTAAATGATGAAAAACATATTCCTTAACAAAACAATTCAATTCATTACCAATTCCACCACACTAACAAATGATGAAAAAACACCAGTCTCAGTGGAATAACTGGGAAACGTGCTTACTTTACACTTTCTTTGCCGAGAGTTAGTTGAGAAGTCTGATACTAGCATCATGTCTGTCCATTAAATATGGAGCTACAGCTGACACCTGGGTACAGTAGTTTTGCTTAGAATAGAGACTGGAGGCAGGGGGAACTGCTAGCTTAACTCTGTCCAAAGGCAAAAAAGGCATTTTTTGTTAAAAGAAAAACATTATCTGGGTTATTGGACACATGTAATGAGGTTGCATGACAGCTTGATGACAGCTAGAGTCAGTCACACTGACAGTTATGGCAAATATAGTGATTCCACTGTATCCTGACTTCAGATCACACATCAGAGGAACATTTAGCTCATTTAAAGAGGTGTGAAGTATCACTTTTATGAATGATCGTCATATACTGTATTATCCGTGGGGGATTAAGGGGCTGTTCATCAGAATTATAACTTTTTTTTGGCACAAAATATCCTTTTTTAGTTAAATGGATTAAATTACAAAAACAAAATTCTAAGCTTTCGAAATAAAGATTTTGTTACTGATATTAACATATCCAAAATAAGTTAACTGTAGCTGCCTCATTTGTCTGTGTCATTTGTGGGATGTTTTCTTGACCCAAGGAAAAGATTAATTCTGCTTTTTCACAAGCCCTAACTGCTTTCACGTTTAAAGCTCAGTCGGATAAGTCCTTATGCTTACATTTGTCTGTTTTTAAAAAGGCAGATACATTTAATTAGTGTTAAAGGTGATGTTACGTAACATTTGGACTTCTGAACACTATTCCTTTGGAATTAATCATTAATTGAGGCAAATAAGAACAACCCTAGGTTTCTTTTTAGAACTGTAGCTAGGCTGAGAAAGAGTCATCTGTTGAACCTACGATGCCCTTATCTCTCAGCAGCAATGACTTTATGAATTTCTTTACAGATAAAGTTATAACTATTAGAGAAAAAATGATCAGATACTACCTGCAACTGGCATGGACAGACACACTTGTCCAACAGCTATAGATTTGTTTATAAGACCTCAGTCTTACTTTCCTGTAGATCATACTGAGCTAATTTCAATAATTAACTCATCTAAAACTCATCTTCTACGTGTCTCTTAGACCCCATTCCAGCTAAACTGCTCAAAGATGTTTTACCTTTGATCAGCACGTCCATATTAGCAGAGATAATTCTATCTCTGCTAACAGGCTATGTACCACAGACTTTTAAGTTAGCTGTAGTAAAACCTCTAATCAAGAAACCTACTCTGGATCCAAGGGTTTTAGCCAATTATAGACCGATATTGAATCTGCACTTTATCTCTAAAATCCTTGAAAAAGTAGTTGTGAAGCAGCTTTGTGACCATCTGCGCAGGAACTATCCAAAACCAAAGAGCTGATGGTAGAGTTCAGGAGGCCCAGGCCTCTCCCGGAGCCTGTGATGATCAGAGGTGACTGTGTGCAGATGGTAAAGAGCTACAAATACATGGGAGTGCAGCTGGATGACAAATTGGACTGGACTGCCAACACGGACGCTCTGTGTAAGAGAGGACAGAGCTGACTATACTTCCTCGGAAGGCTGGACGTCCTTCAACATCTGCAAAAAGATGCCGCAGATGTTCTATCAGACATTTGTGGCGAGTGCCCTCTTCTATGCGGTGGTGTGGTGGGGAGGCGGCATAAGGAAGAGGGACGCCTCACGTCTTGACAAACTGGTGAGGAAGGCTGGCTCTATTGTGGTCACAGAGCTGGACAGCCTGACAGAGTTGCTAAGTTGGCAACACTGCGAATAACAGCAGCCTGGTCAGCATAGATTTTTGTACTTTGATACTCAAAAGGCAATAAGTAATATAATCTTTGGTTTGTGTGTCTGTGTGGGCCCATGATGTATACTTTTATGGTGTGGTACAGCTCATTGATCTTTCTTTCTAAAAAGCCACACTGACCTTTCTTTGATCCTCTGGATGTCTCACACACACTTTAGGATGAGTTTGAAAACTGTCTATGGACCACTGGAAAAATGTGTGTGAATTGGTAAATTGAGTCAGCTGTGGCAAGAAAAAGTAAGTGAACTTAACTTTAATTTGATGGTTTTCTGTGTAAATTGGTCTGGAAATGTGGTCTGACCTGTTTGTGGTTATTGTCCTGCTGTATCACCCAGCTTCTTCTGAGCTTCAGGTGATGGACAGCCACCCTGACATTATCCTCTAGGATACATTGACAAACCTGCGAAATCATTTTCTCCTCCATAAAGGAAAGATGCCCAGGTCCAAAGACAGTAAAGCAGTTGCAAATATATATATAATGCTCCCTCCACCATACCTCACCATTGTGATGATGTTTTCATGTTGTTTCATATTTCAAAAATCAACCATGTTTTATCAGGTTAGACATATTATGTTTGTTGATACAGTATTTGTGACTTTGCTGAAGATCGTATTAGACCACTTTATGCAGAAAAATAAGGGGTTAACTTACTTACTTACTTACTTTCTTGCCCCTGTGTGTATGTATATTATTGCATTACTTTTAAGTTCCATGTACTGTGTTTGATCACTATTTTGTAATCAATGAAAGTACCATATTACATATTTTGAGATTTCTGAATGCTGAAATCAGTAATGTGTGTCACATGAAACTGGATGCTTATTTTCTGTCAGATTGCTCCAATAACTTTACTGAATCCAGGAGCAAAAAAGCATCATTAGATTTTTTCATTAGTCTCATACTGTGCTCACATCGCCAACACATAATTAGAGTGCAGCTCAGCTGCATTCAAACTAATTTGAACATGGTTGGAAAGTCTGTGATTGTGTATATGTACGAGAGAATCCAAACCACGAGTTAAACTTCATAAGACCATATTTCATTTCTGTCTTAGAAATTACAAATATTCAGACATATTTTTTAACACTGGTGACTATTCTGGTTGATTTTTCGTGGCTTTATTTTGAATTTGTTTACTTGTACCAACATTTAGTTCCATAATGATGTAGACCTCCTTTTGTAATGCTGCATATTTATTAGCAATTGTGCATGTGGCTGTCAGTCAGTTATTCATAGACACAGACAAAATGTCAATCAGTAAGTAAGTAATGTATATCAGGGAGTTATATTTAAGATTTGGAGTTAGTTTGAGCAAATCGGCTAAAATCAGCTTTAAAGCTGTAGGGTATGTCATACAGTGTGCTTGATCAAAAAAAGAGAACAGGTAGAGTAAACCCTGTAAAAGTCTATAACAGGGTTTGCTCCATATATATCTCCATAGATTTGATAAACAGATAAACTTTGCAATTAAAGTTCACTAATCCTTCCTGTGCTTTAACTACCAGAAGACTGTTGCCACCTGGCTAGCCAGTGCCCTTGAGAGAAGGGGTACCAAAACCTATTCCTTAGGGAACCCTTGCCCTGCTTGTTTTCCAACTATCCCTGCCCTCTGCACTGCTGCTTACTTGGATTACCTGGTTTCAACAGTGGGTAGGGCAGGAATAGTTTGAAAACAAGCAGGAGCCTTGAGGACCAGGAGCGGGGAAGACCTGGACTAGTCTTTCAAACATAAAACTTTTAACCTACACCTACACCTTTTAATACACAAGATGGATCAGTTAAGACCCACATTCATTTTCAATACGAATTTATCCATAGCTAAATGTTTCATTGTAATGTCTTTAAAGCTGGGAAGGAGGGACATCTGTACTGCCTTAGCAAGTTGCCACTGTCACTGCCACAGTGAAAAATGTATGGAAATAAAGTTTTAACTGTGTTATGGTAATACTACTGGATCAATCCTGGAGCTATGGTGTCGCGCCGCAGACAAATTTTCAGCAGTTACAAGCAAACATGATCAAAGTTAGTTCTTATATTTATTGTCTCCTCTGGTCTTTTCTACTTCTTCAGCATAAATGCAATAAAACAATCTTTTAAAGGATACATTTTTTGTCACTTACTGAGCAACAGTGCTCTCTCAAATAGATTTTTACCACTGGGATGCAAAGCATTTCTGCCCTAAATCTCCATTGTCACGAACTGTGACACAGTTTAATTTCAAATGTTAATGAATATAAAGTCAAATCAGAGAGTCACACACACACACGCACACACACACACACACACACACACACGGATTGAATAGTCATGGAGCAAAGGTAAAATGAATCTGTCCAAACATAAAAGAAAATAGAGTTAAGCATTTCTGTACACACTGGAAACACATTTACATGTACATATGCTGTTGGATGCTGACACAGACTCTGACCTGGCTCTTTCTTGTGCTCATGACTTCCGCCTATCAAACACTGCTCCCCCTCCATCAGCCCACAAAACTCTTCAGATTGATAAAGTCTCCTGCTGACTTTTCCTGTAAAACTGTTATCTCCAGAATGCAGAGCAGCATTTGTGTGATTTTATTTCTGTCTGTGTAAAGCCGAGCTGCTCGTTGAGCTCAGTTGGACTAAAAGAAACCCCTTCATCCAAACTTATGAAGTTTCAAATGCTCATCTGGCTAAAGCAGCTGCATGAACTCCTCGCCTCGACCCCCTCTTGCCTCAGCTAAGCCTGTTTGGAGAAAATTAGGAAAAGTATTTAAAAAAACAAAAAAAAGAATTATATCAAACCACAGTCAGGTGCCAGAAGTAATGATGAGATAATTTCATATGGAAATGAGAACGCTTTCATCCAAGGGAGAAAATTTGAGAAGAGCACCAAAGGACTTGCAGTAATTGAATGTCACTCACAGGGCCTGATGTGGTTGGCTCCAGTTTGACATGCGGTATAATTGCATCATTGGCTATTCATGTTTTTGTGGGGAAAAGTACTAAAGGAAAAGTCTGTAACTTTGTACTGAGTCATGTTCAGTGAAGACAGCACTCCTACGCATGCTTTGTCACCAGTTGCTGCGTCACACCAGCTCAAATGTCAACCAGTGTTTCCTCTCAGCCTGTGTCATTATTATGAAATTGAATAAGAGAATTTTGTTTTCAGTGGGGCCCTCAAATGAAAAATATACAACTTAACAAACTCTGATTCACAGGGTGTCAGGGAGAGGTGGGTAGAGTAGCCCAAAATTGTACTCAAGTAAGAATAGCATTACTTCAGAATAATATTACCCAAGTAGAAGTAAAAAGTAGTCATCCAAAAAATTACTCAAGTAAGAGTAAAAAAGTATTTGGTGAAAAGACTACTCAAGTAGTGAGTAACTGATCATAATGTCTGATTTATTTTTAAAAAATGATGTAATCAGACAGAAGAAAATATGAAATAATTTGAAAATTCTGGTATTTCTGAATAATAAAATAAAATGAGTTAAACTAAATAACATATTTACAAAATAACAAATAAAGACACTAGGAACACATATTTCCAAATCGTCCTCACGAACATAACATAAAGCTTTTGAAACACCTACAGTAGGTAATGTATGTATGTTTGAACTGTGACATTTCTTATGTGTTTTTTCATTCACTGTCTGCTCTGTCACGTAGCATGTAGACTACGTGGGATATCTGGAAGTTAAGTGGCAACTGGATTTCTTTCTTTTTAGGTTGAAACGTTTCACTACTCATCCAAGTAGCTTCAACCTACCAAAAAAGAAATCCAGTTGCCATGAGTTTGAATTATTGTGAAATATCAATTATAATTTCATTTGACAGATGTGAACTAGATTATAATGTCTGATCTGAATTCATACAAACATTTGTAGGTGTTGAGGTGGGAAATTAAATTCTTGTTGCAGCAAAACTGCATGACTCTACGGGGTATATATTTTTGATTAAATGTTTAGAAATTTTTTAATGTCAGTCTAATGTGCAGAAAACCAAAAAAAAAAGTTTTTAAATTGCATAATATCTTGCCTTGCTCATGTCATCAGTTTAAAAATATTTATACCCATCCCAGAGAGGAAAACTTGATTTCAATGATGAGTTGCAAAGCAGATGGAGAGCCCTTCCTTCCACTAAATTTAATTATTTTTCTCCATGTTTGAATGGTCCTAAGCTAAATTTGACTATTTAGTTTAGTGTCAGTGCCAGGCATCAATTTGTAACTCTTAACTGAAATCAATAAAGTGCCTCAGCCAGTATGACATAATATGTGTATGGCAGGCCCAGTGGTAAAACACTTTTGGAAACAGTATTGTCTTAAACCTGAGACATGGTTTCTTAACCTGCTAATGCATTTGGAGAATTTTTAATGTCTTGAAAGGGAGCATTTGCATAGGACATTCATCTCAATCAAGCTGAATTTAATCAACCACGAAATAGACCACTGGAGTAAATCCTTCTTAATTACACTGATAACTGGGGTTAAATTAAGCTTGTATAGATAATTTGAATTAGAAGAAATGTTAATTCCTAGGTATGTAAACCCAGCCTATTTAAATGGAAATTATTAAAGAAACCCTAGCATCCATATTTTCCCCTTGGAAGGGCTTCAGATTTATCATAGTTTATTTTCTAGAGAAACTCCCAAAAGCATCTAAACATCAGTGCAGAGGTCTCAGGCCTAGTCAGAAAGAGAATGTCATCTGCATAGAGAGCCAACTTGTGAATGAGTCACACAAGATTTACACCATATATACTGTTTTGACACCTTATGGTTTCTGGCAGAGGTTTGCTGCCCAGTACAAATAACAAAGAAGACCAGGAAAAAGAAAAAATCCATTCTTGATTAGAGTGTGCTTTATTTGTGCTGCACTAGGGAAAATTCCATTGTTAAAGCAGCAGAGAAATAGCAGTAGCAGCAGAGGAAAAAATAACAAAAGAAAAGTAACAGTAAAGATCATCAACAGTACTAAAACTCAATCAGTCAAAAAGAGATCTATCAAACCAATCAATCATTTGGACTTAAAAGCAGTGCTCCACAAACTCCATCAGCATGTAAAGTGTGCTACTAGAGGAGCTAACACACTAGATAAGATCTACTCAAACATCAAGCTGGGCTACAGAGCTAAATCACATGATCCATCACAGCCTGGCCTGAGGATGCCTCTCTGCAGCTGCAGGACTGCTTTGACAGGACTAACTTGGACATCTTTGAACATTCAGACCTGGAACTCTACACCGACAGTGTACTGTGCTACATCAGCACCTGCATGGACACGGTCACAGTGGAGGAACGTATCCGGGTCTATCCAAACCAGAAGCCCTGGATGACAAGGGAGGTTCAGTGGCTGCTAAAGGACAGAAACACTGCCTTCAGGTCTGATGATAAGGCCCTCTACAGTATGGCACGAACCTACCTGAAGAGAGGCATCAGGAAGGCTAAGAGCGACTACCGGAGGAGGATTGAGGAGCACCTGCTCAGTAACAACAGCAGGCAAGTTTGGCAGGGAGTCCAGCACATCACCAACTACAGGTCCAGTCATGGAAGGTGCTGAAGGTGATGCCTCAATGGCAGAGGAGCTGAAGGTGGAGCTACTGCAGCAGCTGTTACACACGCAGCAGCAGCTCACAACATCACCCCCACTCTTAGGGTGGAGGAGCATGAGGTGAGACGCTCGCTCCATGCTGTCAATCCCAGAAAGGCAGCTGGTCCTGACGGTCCCTGGATGTGTGCTGTGGAACTGTGCAGATCAGCTGGCCAGGGTCTTTACAAAGATAGCCCCCTTACCAAAAAAATCATCCATAACTTGCCTGAATGACTATCGGCCAGTAGAGCTCACCCCTGTGCTGATGAAGTGCTTTGAGAGACTGGTCCGGAGTCATATCATGTCCTTCATCCCTCCCAGCTTTGATGCACACCAATTTGCCTACAGGGCTAACAGGTCTACTGAGGATGCTGTTGCTGCTGCTCTTCATACTACCCTGTCCCACCTGGAGCATCAGGGGAGCTATGCACGCCTCCTCTTTATTGACTTTAGCTCTGCTTTCAACACTATCCTCCCTCACAGATTGGTGTGCAAGATGTCAGACCTGGGACTACCATATTCCACCTGTCTTTGGATGAAAGACTTCCTGACAGACCGTACACAAAGGGTTAGGGTGGGCCCCCACACCTCCTCGGCCATCAGCATCAGCACTGGCTCTCCTCAGGGCTGTGTGCTGAGCCCCTGAGGCAAAAGATACAGGAGCATCAAAAAAAGGACAAACAGACTAAATAGCAGTTTCTACCCTGTTGCCATTAGGGCATTGAATGTTACTTAATTCTTACCTCCAATTCAGTTTCAATTTCATGTGCAATAAGGATTCATGTGCAATAAGGATTCATGTGCAATAAGGTTTAATGCTGATTGACTGTTTGACTAACTACCTCATTTCTTAGATTATAATTTCATATCCTTTTGTAATTATATTTAGATATTTTGCTAGATTTCTCTTTTTATATTTCCTTATTTATATGTTTCTTTTTTTCTAATAGATATTTCTCTTCTGTACTTGTTACAATGACAATAAAGATATTCTGATTCTGAATCATTTGCACAATGAGGTTGCCCTGGCTTTTTTCACAACAGCAGCAGGTAATGTGTTTGGTATTCTTTTGTTTTTTTTATTATTGTTTCATTTTTTCCAAGTTTTATACTGTGAGCACCCCAGATTGGACAGTCTGATGGCAGCAGGAAGGAACAACTTACAACACTCCTTTAGACATTTTGGGTGAATCAGTCTGTTATTGAAGGAGCTGCTCAGTGCTGTAACAGCCTCATGCAGAGGGTGGGAGTCATTGACCAGCAGCGTTGACAGCTTAGCTATCATCCTCTTTGCCTTCTTGATCAGCTTATCATGTCTCTTCCTGTCTGTGGTCAGATCTTCCCAAGGAGGGTAGGGGTGATGAATTATAAGCTTCTTTGGTGTGGGCATAAAAGAGGTCCAGTGTTTTATCTTCCCTGGTGTGACATGAGACATACTGGATGAATGTGGGCAGAGTGGAGGACAAAGGGGCATGATTAAAAGATCACAAGCTTCCTCACCATCCACCGAGTGGTGAAAATATGTAGCTATCGCAATAAAATACAAGAATTCCCTTGGTAGATAGAATGGTCTGATGCTAACAGCTAGCAGCTCAATGTTCTTACAGCAGATCTGACTTAATTTACAGCATCTATCATTCACAAATACTGCCTAGCCTCCATCTTTTCTCTTACCACTCTCTGTTGTCTTGTTTGCACACAACAATTGAAATCCATCCAAAGTCACAGCAGCATCCAGTGTTATCCTGGTTAGACATGACTCCGCAAACCGCATGATCCTACACTCCCTGTATTCCCTCTGGTGTTGGGTTAAAGCCGCTAGCTTGTCCATCTTATTTGGTAGAGATCTTACATTCCCCCATGACGATAGACAGAAGAGCTGGTGTGTAAAGTTTCCTCTTGGTCTCTTGGTTCCCCCCTCTTCTTAGACCTCCGTCTGGCGTTGGTGCAAGGGACAGGCCTCTGCAAGCCTCTTCTAGCATAGTTGAAAACATTCTTAGAAAAACCAAGTGCTCCTCTATCATGTCTGTACTTAGTCTGTAAGTACCTTTTGGTCTTTTTGAGGCTATTTTGAGTTTGTACCCAGGATCTCTTTGAGAGTTTATAGGTGATGCGCACAACGGCCTTTGTAGACACTTCTCTCAGCTTCCTGAGAAACCAGTTGACGTCTTTAGGATTGGAGTGGGGTGAGATAGTGTCCCACGCATCATCTCCTTCCTCCAGCGCCAACTTCAGTAATTGCTTAATGGCAGGAATGGAGGGAGCTCACAACCCAGCAGAGACAAGTCGTCAGCATAGATAGTGTATGGGGTGGGAGTTACATCTCTTCACTTTGTGTGTCTCTGATGATTATTCAGAAGGTTCTCTCACTTGCTAGGCTGTGATTTGCGGTAGGACAGCTGCAAATTGTTGGTACATGCCTTCTGCGCCAATCTTGAATTCCAGGAACTGCTGAAGCGCACAGACTTCATCAATCTTCCTTTGTCACATGAGGTGGTACTGACACTTTGTCCATTTCATCCTGGTATTGTTCGCTGGGCAATCTGCACTTGTGGTTAGACAATCCTCTTTGGGAGGAGAAAGTCCTGGTACGCCACTCGCAGCCAAACAGACCACCTTCACTCTGACAGGAACGTGACATGTCGCATTTGGGGACGTGGCAAATAACTTTCGAAAGGGAGCTATATGTGCCCATGCATCTATTACAAATCATGTAGAGATGCTTGGGTTGATGTGTTTTCCTCATGTGTGCCAAGGCTGTATTAGCAGTTAACAACTTAATTAAACACAGTTTACAGGGTTGGGGTATCCAAGACATCTTTAGGCCCACCACAATTTCTCTAGGAAGCTTTGTACTGTGCATCCATTCAGCTTGCCAGTTCTTATTGTGGCATGGGAAAAGCATGTTCTCTGGTTTCTTGGATAGTGGAGTGAAGGAGCCCCTTCTTCAGTCAGACCCCAGAGTTTGATCTGAGTGGGGCACCAGCCAGTACTCCCATTTCTTTCCTTTTAGGTGATTCATTGAGTAGCCTGATCTTTGGCAGGACATTCTCACCGCTCATGTCATTCAGAGACTTCTTCCTACTTGGCATTTCCACTGTGGAGACCTTCCCACTTGGGCAGGTGTTCACTGTGTGCAATAACCTTCCCGGGTCGCACCACATCTTTGCAGGTGGGCCTAACGGGATAGAGATGCACTGTATTCAAGGTTCTCCAACTATTGATTCTGATAACTGGCAGCCCTTGTACACAATCCCGAATATCAATCACGTTCAAAGTGCTCGCCTGCATCGCATTTTCAAGAGATCAGTGGTGAATTAAAAGGGCAAAATCTGCTCCCAGTCATTGTCCTCAGCTGTTTCTGTTCACCTGAAAATGCCTGGCTCCCAGTCACTCTCCCAGCTGTCGTCACTTTGGTCATTAGTTGTACTCCTTTTTATGCCTCCTTCACCAGTCACTCTCTGTCAGGTCGTCTGTGTTTGTTCCCTGCCATTTGGTTTTTCCTGTGTCAGCTCCTTGTTTTTTTCTCCTGTGTTGTTTCCCTGTGATATTCATCTGCGATATTCACCTCTGCTACTCACCTGTTTCTCCAGCCTTGCTTGTTAGCCCTGGTCTTTCTCTGTTCTGGTCTCCTCTCTCCGGTAGTTGAGCTCCTGTCTGTGTCCGTTGTAGTGAGTAGTGTTGGTCTTGTTTTGGTTATGTTTTTGCTCCCTGTTGTTTGTTCATAGTGTCTAGTCTTCAGTTTCTTTTCGTTTTTGCCAGTTTCTTGTTAGCCTTTGATCTATTATTGTTTAACTGTTTTCTACTCTGTTTCTGGTAGTGCAGTTCCCTTTGTGCTTTGTTTTGTCATTAGGTTTTTACTTCGTGTGGACTGATTTTCAGTTTATTTTGTACACTGTTGTTTCTCTTTTGTCATTAAATTCCCTTTAGTTCAGTGTTATGTGTGTTTGAGTGCGTTCCTCGGTCCACCCTCCCTAAGCCATTACAGTCACTGCCGCTGTTTACTTTCTGCGCCTCTGTTCAGTGAAGGCCCGCCATACTCTGTCTGTGATTGGCTGATTCTTGCCTTCACCTGGACCAATCTCATTGCTCATACTTAACCCATCCAACCGGGAACCACAAAGGTAACGATTACGGGCCAATCAGAGAAAGGTAGGATGTGTCTTTAGCTGTGTAGCAGAGTAGAAATATTGTCAGAAACGTGTCGCCGGTCAAAATGTAATCTCTGCCAAAACTGACTAAAACTTAATGACAAGTTGGTTCTGGTTTGGGGTCTGTACAGGACAGAGTCTGGGTCTGGACCTTTCTCCCTCTGCTCTCCTGTGTGAATTCTGTCCTCCCTGCAACCCGCTGTAGCTCCGGTTCCCCCCTCTTCACGGTTCTGACTCCTCATGTTTCCTTGCCTAACTTTAGCCCCTGTTATCCTCGCTTCTGTTAGCTCATCTGTTATTCCTAGCATCTTGGGTTTTGGTTTCGTTTGTTTAGGACTGGCTCCCTGTACTCCTAATGGAGTGATTTTCTGTTGTCTCATTAGTTTAGTGCTGTCCTGTGTTTTCTGTTTCCTATTAAATCCTCTTTTGAACCTGAGTCAGAGTGTGTGAGAATGATTCCTGGATCCGCCATTCACAAACATGACAAATACTGATTACATGTCTGATGTGTGCAGAGTTGTGTGGTTATTTTGTCATTTGCTCATCATTTTATCAAGGTAAACACAGTTTGTCATGCGTAACATAACTGCACTGCGGATTCAATCTTGTGGTTGTAGCCTATTGACCAATGTGTCCTGGTGCCTTAAGGTGCTGCAGAGGTTTATTGAACTGAAGGATAAATTGGATGAAATGGAATCAATTAATTTAACCATCTTAATTGTTATTGTTTGCCAATTTTAAATTAATCTATTAGTTGTGAATATTTGGGAGTTATTAGAGGTCATTAGAGGGGGTGGAGTCAGGGGGGGGGATAATTCAGAAGACCTGCAGCTATATTCTGTAGGTCAACCCATGGCACACAGCAGCACTGAAAGACCGAAAGAAATTATTTTAATCCAATCATAATGAAATATCAGGATGCAGTTAAACTGCTCTGCTGAATATGCTTTTCATGGAGCCACAGTATGGAGCAACCTAACTTTACAAGTGCCCTGGGGGTGGAAATTGCTTCCTTTTGTCAGAATAATAAGGTATTTGTTATTTCACATGGGAATGTACTATGCTTGTTGTTGTAGGAGGAAAAATTACATCCGCAGCATTTCATTACCTTGTTTCTGAAATGATTAGTATGATTATATCTATGACAATCACTCACTCTATGTATTGTAATTGCAGTAGATTGAGATGGTTTTTGTTGTTCACAGTTGTTAATATTATTTGTTTCACAGACTGTTAATTGTCCATCTTTCAAACATTCCTTGGACAGATTTGTAACACACCTCCCAAATATGTTGTGTTCTTCCCTTCCCAGGGTTCATTCTACACTTGGTCTTGATGTTTTCAGTGATTAGGTTGGGTGGACCAACTGTTAACCACAGTGATTTATTATGTCTCTCCACTCACAAGCATCACCAACAAATCCTTGTTGGGAGTCCACATGTACAGAGGCAGGTGTCTGCTGAAATTGTACACTGACTTTCCCTAAATAAAAAAAAGCTGGACAAAGCAGTTTGGTTAGGAGTAGACATAGACACGTCTGAACTTAGGTTTAGGCACTAAATAAACATAGCTAGGCTTAGTAAAAATTCATGTTTGCCTTGAAAGTTACTGAGTCATAATTTTTGTCATGTGACAAACTTGATGTGAGAAAGTTGCATCAGTAGAAAGTTGTCATGTACTGGACTGAATTTTCTGTCTCCAGTGGAAAATTCCTGTGCTTTGTTGTTTTTTCTTGTATTAAATAATGCCTCCCTGCAAAAGACCACCATCACAAACTTGACCTCTTCTGGTATAATTAATCCCATCTGGACAGGCCTTTATATAATACTTGGTATTTTACAGAGTCATTCTTCGCTCAAGGGTGTAGTAAATGTCAACCTAACCATAATTAAAAGCAGTTTAGTTAACATTCTGCTGTGAGACATGAAATATAAGCTGTGAAATAGATGTTGATTGCTGACAGTGATGTTTCTGTGAGAGACCAGTGTTCACTGGCAGTATCAGCAGAACAGCTCAATGTGAGCAGGAGTCACAGGTCAGCATAGTGTAATTATTCAGATAGATATTATCCTCAAGTTAAAGGCGCACAGCTTTGATACACATCATATACCTGATAATAACTGGCCAAAAACACATTTTCATTATTCATCCAGAAATGGAAGCTCTTTCCATGTTGTTCCATGTCATTTATAGTTTATTCTTCTCATGAGAATTTCAGTGTATTTGGTATTTGAATATTTTTATTAAGCAAAATACTGCTCTGTCTTTGAATCTATAAATAACTACTTCAGGTATTCATACAATGTTAAGAAAAAGAGCTAATGTGGTACTGCACTGGTACTTGATAATATGGCAAACTGATATCCAGTATGTGTGAATACTGATTGACACACTTCCACAAAGCCGTGTTGTCAAGACCAGATTTCGATAGTCAAGACTCAAATTTCTCTCCTTTAGATAAAGCAGAGCCTCCCAGACTCACACCTCATTGTTGTTCAATTTAGTTAGTTTTAGGACTTGAAAAATGAATTCATAGCCTGCATTCTCACCCAAGCACTCCGTCACCTAGATTTTAAGTGGATGTCTGCTGTCATAAATCAAACAGACTAATGACAGAGATATGAAAAGAATATTGGTATTTCAACTAGCGATGAATTATCATGCAGTGCATAACTGTGCCTGCTGTGTGTGACACAATGACATGACTTGACACACAGGTTGAATGTCTGTGCTGTTACTAAAAACAATGTGACATGTGACAGAACAGTTCTTCAGGTGCACACATACAGACACACACACTGTAAAATTTTATGATTTACATTATGTCAACTTTTATATTTATGTCCCTACAACATAAGAAACACAAGTCACCCATACACAGTCAATCTGTTCTCTAAATTCATGTGGAAAAGTGGACAGCCACCATTGCATAAATGAAATGCACACCTGGACTCTACAGTATGTTCTGTTGTTCAAATCACTGATGTCAAATGGTCCAGACAGCTGCTAAATGCTTCTGCGGCCCAAAAAAGGCTGAAAGGCAGACAGAGAGAAAGAGATAGCAGGACTTCAAGCTGCATACTGTAGGGGAACAGTTAACTAAAAAGGAAAAAATATAGCTAAAAAGGAAAAAGTGCAGCTGCACAGACATACAGTAGCTATGTGAGCATGCAGCACAGAAGACTGCAGATACACACACAGACTGCATTATGAACTTGTGCAGCTGTAGAGCTGTACATGAGTGATTGCAAAGTGGGAACACATTAGTCAAAAATAATTACAATCATCATTATCAGAACCGTCTTGCAGCTGGGAGATACACACAGTTACAATTCAACTTGAAAAGTTCACAGGGCTAACTCGAACTCCAACTTCAATTTAAAACAGTTGTGAAATCTACAAAGAAAGAACTTCTAATTGATTAAAATCTGAAGTTTAACTCCATTTTTCCCCTTTTTTCTGTATTTTGGTTCCTATGGTGGCAATATCAGTGCTGGGGCATCTCGTGTTTAAGTGCTTGTCTTCAGCTGGAAAAAAACAGAACTTTTTCAGCTGCTAAATCCAGCTGAAGCTGCCAGGGTCTTGGCAGAAGTAGTAAATTGATAGAATCAGAATCAAATCAGTGCCACTGAATATTCCACTGAGGACATGAAAAATTGACAGAGACCTACACTTCAGATCTGTATGGAGGGATGGAAAGATTAGCACCCTCTTTTAATTAATACATAAAACAAACACAAATATTACATTTTCAACATATGGTTGTTCATTTGAAATTTGACTGGCAGTCCTGTACATTTTTCCTGTACATATTAATATTTCTTTATCTTTTATCTCATGCCACCCTCTGCGTGACCAACCCAGCTGTATTTCCATTTTGTATTATCCATACTATTATATCCCATGGACCAGCTCATGAATCCAAAGTAACAGGAATGCTGATATGGATTAAGATGTGGGATGTTAAAAGTACAGTATGATTCATGAGCTCTGCAAGCTTCCACCATTTGTTGCTTAAACACAAATGACTGAGAGAGTGAGAGAGAGGCATTTTTACAGATATTAGTCTGCATTCTTGCTTTCATTCTTGGCTAATTTATTCTCAGAAAGGGAGTCAGGATCCACCCCATCCAATAAAACTCATTTGACAATCATTTCTGTCACTGAAGCCACAGAATGAGACATTCACACTGCAAACAAATGACGTCTGCTGACAAATGGTAGATGCAAAGATGCACAATGACAAATACACAGACTGTCTCCTCTTATTTATCAATCAACTTTAGGTCTTTACTTTGGTTAACACTTGAATAAGATGCACTCAAGATGTTGTTTTCTCCATTTGGAGTAAAAGACCTGCAAGTATTTTCTGCAGAATGTTTGATAAAAGTATCATATACATACATATATGTATATGTATATATATATATATATATATATATATAGTACAGGCCAAAAGTTTGGACACACCTTCTCATTCAATGTGTTTTCTTTATTGTCATGACCATTTACATTGGTAGA
>JAUBNQ010000016.1:2976515-2989371 GCA_032353495.1 Ctenopoma kingsleyae
CTCCACTTCATTTCATTTCCACTACATAATGATTTGCTCTAATAATTAACATAAATAACACAATGCGGACATGATTGTCAGTGTTTAAAACACTCAGTCGTGTGACTATGGAGATTTGTGACTGTGACTGGGGTGGGTGTTGGCCTTGATGCAGTCCTGTCATGTGTCTTCCATGAAACACTTCGTATCACTTTGGTTACAAAATAAAAGCGGGACTAAAATCTAAAAGACTAAAATAATCAGTCTTTTCTAAAAACATTTTGATTTATTCCATGTAAACACACATAGTGTGCATATATTACATTTGTACAGTTACTTGATTATGTGTTTAATGGGTTGCAACACAGTTGATTTGAAAGCTTTAAGAGTAAAATGTTCTAGATGTAATAGATATGATTACATAAACGAATAGCAGCCAAAGTTCAGTTTCAAAGGCTGCATGGCAACCATTCAAAATAAAAATACCCTTGGCACCTCAAAAACAAACAATTATGTGCTCATTCCCCGTCACCTCCTCATTACTACAACTATGGAAGGTGGAGAAAGAGGGAGAGATGAGAGGGAGAAAAGAGAAGCAGAGCAGCAGAAAGAGGAAATAATGGAAGGGACCTAATGAGTACACCCAGGTTTGCTCAGTTGTTATGACACCCTGCTGCCTCATTGCTCAAGGCCACAAGACTGCATATCTCATAAACAGCACATCGCCTACTGTCATCTGCATGGATTTTCAGCTGTCCAAAAACCCATCAGAACACAACATGCTCCTCTGAGACGAAAAATGTCGCAGGTCCTGCACATGCCTGCTCGTGCATATGCAGTGAAAACTACCAAACCAGGTGTGCCAACATGAAGAAAAGTAGCCAAAGCTTTCAACCAAATCAAACCCATCAGGACCACAATGCTGTGACTGTGCCAGCTGGAGCTGAACCTGAACAGTTTGGAGAAGGAAAAAAGAAAAAAAGAATCTCTACAATACAGCATCAGAATAAAAGTGTAGTTTCTCAGTTGTGTGCATGGAAGATGACGGAGATCTGTTTTGACATACCATTTTTTCTGAGGTAGATGCTTGAGGTTCTAGTGGGCCTTCAAATCACTGAGCAGTCGTCTACAAACCCCAGAGTGTGTGGTTCGATTCTCGGGTTCTCCGTGCTACATGTGGATGTGTCCTTGTACTAGACACTGAAACCCTGCAGTAGTGCCAACATGTACTGTTTGGCAGCTGTTCAACAACAATTTCCCCAAGAAGATCAATAACTGTGTGTGTCATTGTTATTATTAGGCTGTACTGTGCACCTTGTACACAGGTCTGGGAAACTGGTTTGTCTGTTTGTAATTTGATTAACAATCAAAAACAGATTCCTTGCATGTGAAAACCTCTCTGGCAATAAATCTATTCCTGATTCTGTTTGTAACAAATTTTAGGCAAATTCCTTTCTACAAAATTTATTACAAAATAGACATTTCCATAATAAAATTTCCTTTTAACAAGTCCTTTAACCAAAACGCCCCTCTTGTACGATCCATAGGAGGTTCTCTTGAAATAGTGCCCCCGCAGGCATTAGTTGCCTCATCAAGCCTCAAAACACAAGTTTTAAGTTTTATATGCAGTAAAGTATAAATTATATTAAAAATCAAATCAAAACAATTTGACAGAACAGAATAAATCTAGAGAAAATACAGAACAAAGCAATAATAGTTACAGCATGTGAGGAAACAGCAACATCAAATCGACAAGTGCCTTAACTTTGCAATCAAGCCAAGTCTGCATTTACCTGAGTCAAGTACCAAATAAACAGCAGTCAGCAGTACTGACTGTGGCAGCACACATGCAGAGGCGCACGCAATGGTTTTACAAATGCCGGCTGGTAACAGCAAACAGCAGGGAAAAGGAGATGAATCATGACCTCTTCTGCGTTCATTAAAATAGCACCCTAATGGCAACTGGCAGGATCTCCTTGCATCTTTTAAAATAGCACTATTATGATGTCTGCTCTACTATTCGTTTCTATTTCCTGTAAAGACTTGGTTGCAATTATGAAAACAACAAACACAAAACATCTTAAGTTTAGGCACACGGACACAAGGTTAGTTTTAGACTAGTTTTAGGTTAGTTTTTAGGTTTGGAGTTAGTAAAAAGACTTCTTCTTTTTTCAGGTATTTTTTAATGTTACAGGACATAATGACATTATTCATGTACAAATGGTTAAAACAACAGGTCTGATGACGAGAAGTCCTGGGTTTTGTGATCCAACCCTGTGACCAGTGTTCACTGTAAAAATGATCAAATTTAAAGAACAGATTTATTTGACAGCTTACTTTAAATATAAATTAACAACCATGATAATGGTTACAAATAATGTCTGTTGCTATTTAATGAATATTCAGACAAATTATTAAAAAGTATTAAACAGCAAACAATTCTGCAGAACTGTAGAACTTCCAGGTTTTACTGAAAAACAATCATTTAGATCAGACTAAATGTGTTGTGGATATAGTATGGAGGGTCACAGTGAGCTTTGTTTTCCCTCTCTCTCCATACCACTGATCCATAGCTGCACAGCACTGTATGTGACAGTAACACAGCTTCTCTCCCATGGACTTTACTTGTATGTAATATTTCATGCGTTATAGATAAATATTGAAGACATTACCACTACAAATTAACACATGTGGAATTATGTAGGAAGTTTTAAATTCACTGTAGTCACTTTTTGCTTTGATAACACCTGTGTGCACACAGGTATCGTTTCATGCAGCAGCAGATGACTCTCAGGAGCGCCAGCCTCATCATATTCTTTCATGTTTTTGTGATTGCGCTTGAAGAAACATTGAGAATTTATTTCATTAAATCAAACTGTAGCTGCTTTGAGGAAAATACTGAACATGTTGTTTAGTTTGATAGCTTTGATGTCTGCCAGTATTCGCTATGTATAATCTACATTATTGAAAATAATAGAATCAAAAACAAACAACTGAATCAGAAGGTGCATCCAAACATGTGACCGATAATCTATAAAACACTAAAGTTTATGCTCTGCAGATACTACAGAAAGTAGAGTTGATGTGACATTTTACATGATGCATTTATTGCTCTTTCTTCCTTTAAAAAGGCTTAGCTCTGACAGCACACAGCCACTGGCTGTGAGCACAGCTGCAGCTGCTCTGCCTGGCTGTGGTGGGTGAAGCTTTCATGCTTATTGCTCAGACTACTGCTGCATATGTGGTAGAATCTGAGATGCTTGGATATGGCAATGATAGCTGTACTGTGACCACTCTTCACTGCTCCTATTAACATTAGCACACTCATTAGGACGGATATATCACCAATACAGGAATATAACAGCTTCATTATAATGCTCATCACGACCACATCAGTTTACTGCACGCATCCCTGCATCTAGTGTTACACCCATTATGTGTCACAGCCATCACACCCATAATCATAAAAACCAAAGCTACAGCAACATGGTCAAAGCCATGTCATCCTAAGTCTACAGCCATAACCACAGGCACCACTGACACAGTGTAGAGAACTCCGTTAGTTATCTGTCTAGCTAAAATGACAAAGACTTATAATACTACACTATATTGATAAATGTAGCATATGGCTACACAACAACAACTCGCAGTCTTGAAGTTTAGGCTGTATTTTCCTCTTGGAACTGATAATAGTCGACAACAGAACAAGGTTAATGTAGGTGTGGACTACAAAACTGCAATTCTGTTACTACAAAAATCAGTCCACTGTATATTTCCCGAGCTGCAGCAGGATGATACAGTATATTGATTACATCACATATCTAGAATCTGTCTGACTCCTTGCTTTAGAATTTTTTTTTGTTGAAATAAATATTGATTTCAATGACAGATATCAATACTTAAATTAGTTGGTGTACTCCTTTAAGCAGCACTGTGTTAGCACATGTGCAATTACCTCCAATGATCCCTGCACAGTAGGTCACAGCTCCAAGGACAGTGCTTCTAGATGTGTGTGCGTCCGCGTGTGTGTATTATATGTTGCTTTGTGGATTTGTGTGTTCATGGTAATGTGTATTTGTTTCTGCATAAGTAATATAGGGACAACGTCCTCCCCAGGGGGCTAGTGGAGGGCCTGGGGGCTTGAGTTGACAACACTGATAACCAAGATCAGCTGTTCAACCAATGAACCTCCAGCATAAACAGACACACATGCACACACACACACTTACAGGCATGCATGCATAAAACATGCAGACACAGTGTGAGTTTCAGAGAGGTGGAGGATGAAACAGATGTCACATTGGAGCTGGGAGGAGGCCTCTTCTCATCCTCACACTGAGTCCTCAAGGCAAACACACACACACACACTGCAACAGTGTGGCTCTATAGAGCACAGTACAGAATATCTCAATTTCTTTTTCCTTCCAAAAACAAAAGGCAAAGGAATGGCAAAGATAAATAACAAAGAAAGCGTGAATTTTGGGTTCATTAAAAAAGATACAGGGAATGAGAAAGTAAAGATGTTTAGAGCATATAAATATGCATAAATTGGGGTTAGACATTGTCAGTATATGCCAAAACTGTTTAATATACTTACAAATACAAGATATGAGGTAAAAGTAAAGTGTCATCTGCAAATAGTTAGATTTTTTATTTAAATTAATGTTTTTTTTTAGGTTATTCCAATCACAAACACTGGGACCGTAACTACAGTATATTTAGAACATGTCCATCGTGCATGAGATATGTGATGTATTTTGTCCTTTTGTGCTCACCTTCCTCAGCAGGTTGCAGATCCTCTCAATGTTTCGCAGCCTCTCCCTCTGTAAGCAGACAAACAGAGGAAAAGGTTACGTTCTGGGACTCACACATCCCTTTTTCATTACTCAGTCGGCTGAGTATGCTGACATTTGATGAAAGATGGAATAGAAGTACTTCAGGTTGGTCCTTGTTCTGTATGTGGAAGGAAAGCAAGTGAAAAGTTGAAGCTGACATTTTCGGAAATCTATTATTAAATATATGAGCAAATATCTAGCAGGAGAATCTACACAGGCTATCACTTAAATGGTTGCACTCACTGCAGCCAATCAGCTGTCTTCTTTGCCTGTTTTTTGTAATATTTTGCTATACAGTCATCAAACAAGATTATTAAATGATTGCGAGGTCATTGGCATATCCGCTTTCAAACTGCCTGAACACTGTCCATAACAGTACAGTATGAAATCTATGACATAGGTGATAAACAGTTCTTTTGTGCGTTAAATGAATGTCGATTTGCAGCAGTTTAAAGTGATGGTGCTGTACAGTCAGTAACAATGAAACAATTCCATCTGGGCAGATGAGATTTGTCCATGTAGCAGTGTGTGCATCACAAGAGTGATGAGTAAAGTGCAATAGTGCAAAGAGTTTATAGTCTAGGTGTGTGTGGGGGCAGTGGGAGGACAGGTAGAATGTTGAACAAAGCCATCTAAAGGTATCTGTTATCTAGGCCAGAGGTCCACAACCACCGGGACGCAAACCGGTACCAGTCTGTGGGTCATTTGGTACCAGACTGCACAGAAAGAAAAAAATTATTTTATTTCCATTTTCACACGCCGATTATTTTTGAAACAATCACAGTCTTTTATTTTGAAAAACCGGATTCTCTGCCATCTGCCTGGTGCATTGAGCATATCTGTGCTGGAAGAGGGTCAGTTGCTGGAGATTACAAGTGATGGTGGCAAAGAGATCAGCTTTTCACCCCCCACCCCCCTTTTAATGAAATGATAATTAAATCTGAGATAACCGACTTCAGTTTATTTTAGTTTTTAATTAAAATTTTTAGCTCACTGGTGGCACCAGTCATCACAGTCATCATAGGTTCTTCTGAGATTTGATGTGTGACACAGGGCAGGGCAATGTTTGGGGAGAGTTTTTTTCAGCCACTAAAGCTATCATTATTTTTATATAAGGTACTACATTCCTATCCTGCGTCTTAAGCTGTAAAACGCTTAAATCAGCACTTGCCACAATGCTGACTCTAACACCCATCATTTCACCAAGCTTTTAACACAATCATCAAATATTAACTCATTCCTATACAGATCGTGACTAGAGTGGCACTGCTGCCTGCTCCAAGGAGGGCAATGCAAAACCTAGGGTGCTTACTGTGTACTAAATCATGCTATTGATGAAAGCATCTCACTGTTTGTGCTTCTGACTTGATCTCTGCTTCTCATAAGCTGGCCGCTGGATTGCTCTGCTCCTTATATGTACAGTACATTATTTCAGTTATTTTGTGCTCTCATAGAAAGACTGATTGTCCAGGACTGTCCTATAAAAAAAGTGACTATATAGATTATTTGTCCCAGCAGCAAAAATAACTATCAATAACTTTCTATTACCGTTTGAAGATGTCTCGTAACTGTACTGGCCATTACATGGTCATTTATTTAAACCCTTAAAACATTTTCAGGAGGGAGCTAGAGTGGATGGATGAGTCAACAAAACACAGAACTTTACTGCAGCAGCCTAGAGTTAAAATTCAGTGTGAAACAACTGTATGTTGCTGTTGTTAATTTACTTTCACAGTTGCCCAGCGTTTCTGATGGTTTAGGAGAAAATATGTTTCATGCCATTTTGGTGCCATTGTACGATATGACATCTGCCAGTTTGGCGTCTGACACCAAAAGAGGTCACGCGTTTACCAAAAATGCCCATCAGGTTATATACAGAGGTTGCATACTGTAAACTGTATCCAGCTGCTCTATATATGAGCATCAAGTTTGGAGGTCTTGTTGCATTGCCCAGTTTTGCTGAATTTGAATGGAACAATACCGGAAAAATGGACTACCTGTGACTTTAATTAATCAGCTCAAAGGCAGGGGTGAGACAATAATTCATGTGAGAGATGATATTTGCTGTAAATGCAGTGCACAGCATGTAATGGTAGGTAAGGCCTAAGAAGTAAAATTAAACAGGGTAAATTTGAGTCCAAATTATCTCCACAATTTTTAAAATTTGTCTACACAGATTCATTTGACAGGAGTCAGTGCTTTTGGAGAACTATATCCAGACTGTTACTAATGTTTAGGTGCAAAGATGATGCAGTCAACCATTCAACGATACACAACATAGAGTCTGTTAATTGAACAGAGCAACATCGTCAGCATAGGATTTGGGATTCAAGCTAAAACACTAAAGGGCTTAATAAACAGCAGCTGTCCTGTCAGCTTTCCTGTCAAGAACATGGGTGAGCATGAAGTACCTGAAAGGGTCAAATAGGCAATCTCCTAAGTTGACCTTTTGGCAGGTATCTTCATTATTATAGGTCAGTTTCATTATTTAGGTGGAAGGCTGCAAATAAATCTGAGGTAACCCCACTATAACAAAAGGTTAGGCATTTAGCTGTAATGGTTAGGTTAGGGTTAGGGTAAGGGTTAGGGGTAAGGAATGCATTATGTCTATATGTTTTTCCGCAAAGGAAGAAAGACAAGGTTGTGTGTGTGTGTGTGTGAGAGAGAGAGAGAGAGAGAGAGAGAGACTTGCTGATAAAAGCTATTTCAAGTGACAAATGTTAGACTTTGAAGTGCAATATGTGTGGCATGATGAGCAAAAAAATACATGATTCAGAGAAGGGCCAGCAGAAAAAATGTGGCTGGGGTAAGACTTTGTATTCATAGCAGTGGATTACAGTTTCCTGCAGCATGCTCAAGAACTCTTTCATGTTCCAGACCTTAAACCATCCTACTGTCCTTGGTTTGATCTCCACACATAAACCAACAGCCATACTTGTATGCACAAACACTCTTGTCTTTCCAGCAGAAATTAGCAACAACAGCTGTGAAAGATCCAGCCTGATAGGCAATTATCTGCATGGCTAATGGCTGTTTCTGGTTTAGACTATGCACCTCATCAAGGACTGGACCAGTTCACTTCCGTACCAGGGGATTAAACAAAGACATGCAACTTCTTTATAAAGCAGCACTTGTTAGCTTTCTCTGTCCAGGCTGATGTCTCAGTACAATTTTGCTTGACGAATGAGTGCAACACAGAAGTACAGTATAAACAAGTCAGAGGAAAGGAAGGTGGATTAAAGAAGAAAAGGTTGGGAGGTAGTGAAGGTTGGACCAAGCAGACCAACCATGCAATTCAACCATACAGACCAATTAAGAGCAAATTCTCATTTACAAGAATTGCCTTGTATAAGCATGACTGAACAATGAACCCCTAAAGATGAAGTGGATGAAGGTGTTCATAACATTAATGTTCCACTAGTGCAAAGGGTGTTTAAATGTGATGAAATAAATTTCCCCTTAGACTCTAGTAAGTCTTCAACTTAAGTTGGGGAGCTAATTGACTAGTAATTATTAGCAGGATAAGTTCATAGTTGTCTGAGACTGGTAAAACCTTCTGTTAACTTGAGCAAACTTTTGAAATATGTTATGAGTGGGTGTATTTTTGTGAAGACTTGTGCTTATTAAGGATGTTGTCCTAAATCACTAAAATGTATTAGAAATGCAACTTTTAATGACCAGTATGAACAAGAAGAATAATTACATTAATACATGAATACTCATAAAATAGGTCATTGTTCATACAGACCATGAAGTAATTTCTTTATGGCATAACTACACTGTACACCAAATGATTGGGAATAAAGTATTAGTATAGTACAATACTTGTTCAGTGCAAAAATGCCTTCACTTGTGTACTCAAAGTTCTAAAAGTAATAGGTAGCTTCAGTAGTCTGAGTTAAAGTAATCAAGTGCACATCTTTTAAAGTTGCAATTCATTGTAGTACCTAATTACTTTTTCGTGTTTCCGCTGATTGTTTTCATGTGTTGGACGGATACATGCTGGCATTTGTATGTCGCTAGGACAAAGATAACAACTCCAACTGACTCTGCTGTAGCCTCATATAAACATCAGATGAATTTTAGAAAGCATTCCTGGACGGGATTGTAGACGGTTGTCCCCCATCTTTTACAGCGTGCTTTTAAGGGAACTCTTCATGGTCAGTATGTAACTCTTGCTGTTTGAATGAACAGTTGAAGTGGCAGTCAAATACACATACCGCACTGATACTAGTTACAATGGAAACGCAAAATGATTTTGAATCACCTATTGATGTGTGAGTACAGGATGTACATGTTTTAAATAAAGTTGCTGTAGGAGTCAAAATGTCAGAGACTCCTGGTTCCAAAAGAAATCTGGACAGTTCAAGTGGCTACTGAAAAGAAAGATATATTTTTAGCAAATGCCGAAATCACATAGAGTTGTATGAACAGTGACAGTTGTGGCAGCTACAACAGCAGTACTTGTGTTGCTCAAAGTCAAAGACCTGAAACCGAAAGGGTCTGAAAAGGTGTTCCAATTAATGGGGAGCCAGGAAGCTGCCCCAAAAGTCTTGTCCTGTCTTCATTTCATGTTTCACACAATCTGATTCTACCTTGAATAGCTTCACTCTTAGCTAGCCTGTTTCCTCTCAGTCCTCTACCTGCCAGTATTCATCTGATGCTGGGTTTTTAACCTTTCATGTCTGTTCCCAGGTTCTCCATATCAAGAACCTCATTGGCATTCTCTCTTGACTTTTGCTGCTAACTGTCCTGTTTCCCTGCTGATTCCAGCCCACTCTGCTTTTCTCTAGGGTGATTCGATCACAAGTGGACAACTGAGACCACTGTTCACACCTGTCCATATACATGCACTTCCATGGTATCCAGCAGACGACGTATTTAGACTGCTACATCACCTCCACTAACGTATCACCTGTATGATCTGACTGTCAACATGCCAGAGGGTTGGCTGCACCTTGCATGATGTCAGGGGGTCATGCAGTCCTTTGATGACATATTTTCCTGTAACACCCTTGTCGGGGATCCATCAGGACACATTAGCATTTGCACCACAAAAGTTATATGGTCAAATGAATTCCGGACCACCTCAGCATTCATTGAGAAAATGAACCACAATCCGGTCATTAAAACCTGTATTTAGCACCTTTGTCCTTTTGGTTACACTGTATGTTAATTTCCTGCTGCCATGTACTGTATATAGTATCATCTCAACGACGTTCATTCATCATCATTCATTCATCACTCTCATAATGATTTTTTAATGGACTTACAAAAGTATTAATATAAGTAAAACCAATATGCTAAGAAACTATAAGAAGCCTTAAATTTATCATTTTTATTTCTGTTGTGATAATTAGAGGCAGCGACAGCTTCAGACGTACAAAGCAGTCTCCTTCCAAAAGCCACAATGTAAAGTGACAATAAGTGTGGAAGGCAATTTTGTATATAAAATTGTGGCCTTTGCATGTTCTCCCCATGTCTATGTGGGTTCTCTCCGGGTACTCCGGCTTCCTCCCACCATCATAAGACATGTTAGGTTTATTGTTGACTCTAAATTGTCCGTAGGTGTGAATGTGAGTGTGCACATTCACATGTGTTTGTCTCTATGTGTCAGCTCTGCGATGGATTAGTGACCGGTCCAGGGTGTACCCCGCCTCTCGCCCGCTGACAGCTGGGATAGGCTCCAGCACCCCCTTACGACCCTTACAAGGACAAGCAGTTAGGAAAATGGGTAGATGGATGTTTTGTCACCAACAATACACAGGGATTCACACTGAAACACATCCATAACACATCCATGATCATGTTCCATATATAAACTATGAAACAATTTGAAACATCACCAACTAAAGCTTCTTTGAATCAAAAATAGTCCTCTGCACTGTCTGACTGCAATGTGCTGATTTAGATTTTAATATGTATGGGTAGATAATAGAGACAAGGAGCAAAAGACAGTGACTTTTAGTGTTTTACATAAAGTTTACTGTAATTTTGTGTGTGAAAGAAACATCACTCCTATGTGTGTCTGTGTGTATATGTGTGAATGGTCTACACAGTGTGAGGTTCTTCCTCTAGGGAGCAGGCTGACAGAAACTGCTAATTAGACTGCCTTGTTTCAAGAAAGACAGAGACAAAAAGAAAGGAGGCATTATGCAACAGAGGTGGTGAGAGACAGATCATATAGATCATTTGTGTGTTTGTGTGTGTGAATGTGATCCAGAGAACAGAAGGAAATAATGGCTGGTTTTTGTATCCAGGATGAATCAGGATGAATGGAAAATACTGTGAAAAACGTCACTTGACAAAAACAATAGTAACCACTAAAAAAGCATATAACTTATAAAGATTGTCAATATCTTTCATGGCTGTAAGGTGGTCACCCAAACCAAACCCAACAGAACTGGGTTTTGATTGGATTCTGACAGACATTTAGAAATCATAACCTTAATAAATGAACAACATGAATCCATGCATCTTCTGCAGCTATATTGCTTGCAGAAGAAGACTGCCACAGAACCTCAACTGCATCTGGTTTGGGTTGGGTTTGCACATGAAATACAATAAACCAGTCAGGCTTGGTTCAGATTCGAACAGAAAAATGCGGCCCGATCCTTACTCTACTGTTGACACAAAAGAGTATTCAAACTCAATTAAACTCAGTGAAAACACAGAAAATGTAGTACATAATGAGAATAAATGCAGTGTTAGCAAGGCAGGAGTAGAGCTTTCATATTTTGAGTGTAATACAAACTCAAACAAAAAGGAATTTGATTTAGAGATAACTGTAGATTATGCACCCATTCTGGTACCTATCTTTGCTGGTGCAGTGGGTGATGTTTTGCAAAAATTGGACCCATGAAGGACTTTGCCTAACAGAGAGGCATCACATTAAGTCATATTAATGACGTGTTTTTTCAGATCACTAAAGCCTGTGAGAACTGAGTAGAAAACTTTAAGAGTAGCTACAACTTAAATAGGACATTTAATGACAGCAACTGATAGAGAAATTAAGCTGTTTGGGGCAGAAGTAATGAATTTCATGTATGAGTGAAGAGGCAAAGGAAGAGGATGGGATTAGGAAGCATGAGAGAGGCAAGGAAAAAGAACAGAAAATTAGACGGAACCTTTTGTACCTCTTCCCTCACTGGATTTTTGCATTGCATAATGAAATGCAAATATGACAATACATGAAAGTGACACTGAGTGAAGAAATCTGGTCTAATGGACTGTTTTCAGGCACTTGGAAATGGAGTTCATGGTGAAGATTTATTTTCATTTTACCTCTGAAGAAATCATCATTCACCCCATCTCTCCTTCTTTCTGTCTGCATCTCTCCCTCTGCTCTTTAACTTTGCAGTTTTTTCATCAATCTCATCTTCTGCAGTCTCTCATCCTTGGGATGAACAGACTTCCAAGACTGTATAGAGGTAAATTCTCCAGAGAAGCTATATAGTCCAGAGCTCTTAAGTCAAAGTCACCTCCAAACTAACTGTTCGTGCTGTACTGTAGCACCATGCATTATTAAGAGCCAACTGTGTTAGTAAAAGCCCAAAAGACTCGAGGGAAAAGGATTTAGAGGGCTGGAATTCATCCTAAAACAACTTCGCCGGTGGCAGCTTTCAGACGCAGACCAAGACTAATGTACATGTTTTTCCACGACTTCCCCTGATTGCTGTTCTGGCAATTTTGAAGAGTGATGAAGCAGAAGATGCATATTTGCTTGTTTTCTCACTGTGAGAATTTTTAGCGTGAAAAGGTAGCAGGCAGAAATTAAACTGGGGTTAGGTTTGCCTAAACACCCTCAACTGGACAGGCTCAAAATACCCCATTACACCCATGAGTCATAGGTGTAATGGGGTAGTTTGAGTGACTACATTTACTGTCTTTAAAACAGATCAGCAAGAACACATTTTAAACTACAACACGTGTGTGTTTGTTCATTAGAATCAGAATCAGAACCAAAAATACTTTATTAATCCCTGAGGAAATTATGAGGTCTCAGTTGCTCTTGACAGTAGGAAAGAATTAAGTAGAGAAGA
>JAUBNQ010000016.1:3007236-3019376 GCA_032353495.1 Ctenopoma kingsleyae
CTGTTTTCACTGTTTCATTTTTCTACCAACATTTTGTTAGAGTAACTCCTATGATTTGACCGGCACGGTTTTATTACACCATGTTAACAAGATAGTTGAAGTGAGTTAAAGTTTGCCTGGGATCTCTGTCTGAAGTAGTGCAGGAGGAAGCCCGCAGCCCTAGGCCGACAGGGCACGCTGTTGAAAAGGGGCTAACCGAACTCCGCCTCGTGTCACCTGGTTAAACAGGACCGGAGTCCGCCAGAAGAAGGACTGAGAGAAAGAGAGTCAAGAGTACGAGTCCTGCAGCTTCAAGACCGCTAGAACCCTGCCTCACAGCAAGTGGTTAATCAGGACAGGAGTCTGAATCCAGAGGAGGACGAGCCAAGTTTCCCTGCAGTAAAGTAGGCTAACAGTAACCCTCTGTGCTATGTCAGCTGATGTCCTAGTGAACAAGACCACTAAATTGGTAAACCTCCTATTTTCCTCTCTATTTCTGTCGTTACACTTAGTGGTCCACAGCTCCCATCTTGACAGTACTTTAACCTGTTATGTTACATGTGTGTTTGTTATGTCACAGATTACGTTCAGCAATTAATTACATTTTTTCTTTATCAATAAATTCCATTTCAGTAAAGCCATTCATTGCCACTTCATTGTACACTATCCCAGAGGTGGGGTGGTCGCGCCTCTCTACTTTAAGGGATCCAATGCGACCTGGTGCCCCTTTAAATTAACGAGTGCAAATTCATAAATGTATGTCATGCTACAGCACATTGAAGCTGTTCTGGCGGTCATGAATGGCCAGAATTATGATTCTCTAACATTATACACAGTCCTACACATAGATGGATGTTGACTCTGTAGATTAACCAGTGACTGAATGTACTGGTTTGGGGGCGATAGGGGTCGCAGTGTAATAATTCACTACAGCCAAACAATGCTTCTTGAACATCTTCATTCAGGTCTATAATCCCCAGGGCTGCTGCTGGACATTTGGCTGTCCAAAGCACACAACTTCTGTTTTTGAACCTCACTTGTGAGTCAATATGGATAAGAAAAAGTTTTTTTTTTGTTTGGTTAGGTAGTGATGACGAAACAAAGCTTTCTTGAAGAAATGAGGCTTCAGAGACCAGTGCTTCACCTAATTATTCATTTCGGTGAATAATTTAGGAAGTATCATATAACTAGCATCCCTAGTGGTCACTAGGGACACCTGCTGTTAAAAGTAATGAAGCGTAATGAATCACAAACTGTACGCTACTGCCATAGTATAATACATGATACTGCTGAATGCAATGAAGATTCTTACATCTCTTTATATTTTTTATAAAGTATTCTGCCAGTTCTGCACCCAGATAAGGGTCAGCATAGCTCAGGTCAAAGGTGAACAAATCTTTGAACACTTTTTGAAACAAATCTTTACTTATGCATCAGTGCAGAGCCAACACATCACCTATACAATAATGTGTGCTGGTACATTCAGCAATAATGTCATTATGCTTCTAAACTAAAGGCATACATGCAACCACAATCATGGGAAAGACTGCTGACATACCAGTTATTGAGAAGATGATCATTGACAAACTGTTGAGCATGCTGTATCAAAGCATATTCATGGATAGACATCCGAAGACAGACATCTTCTGGAAGTAGGCTACAATTGCTGCATTATAGTATGGACCCACTCCTGAATTACCCTACTGCTAATGTTAGAGGCGTCTTACCTGGGCAAAGGAGAAAGACAATTGGACTGTTGCTCAGTAGTCCAAAGTCCTCTTTTCAGATGAAAGTAAATTTTGCATTTCGTTAGGAAATCAAGGTCCCAGAGAATAGTGCAGACACGGAGTCTAAGTTGCTGGAAGACCAGTGCGAAGTTTTCACTGTTTCACTGGGTGTTGGTGATGACCTGGGGTGCTGTGTCATCTGCTGTTGTTGGTTGACTGTGTTTTTATGGCTCTGTGCCAGCAATAGCTGATTGTGTTTTTGGGTTGTCTGTCCACCACTCAATTCTTGTGAACGCAATATCTAAAGAACACTGGGAGGGAATTCCTTCTAATTTGACACAACTGTCAACTTGGATAAATGGATGTCCCATTTAAGTATGTCCCATTCTCATCAACTCTGTATCTCAGAAACGCTTCAAAGGAATTTTGTTACATCTAACACAAACACCCACTTGGACTCATGCATAACCTTGAGTCTGGACAAACAGGGGTTAGGTTTAGGGAAAGGGTATTAGGGGTTAGGGTTAGGGGGTTAGGGTAAGAGGCTCCAAGTTCAGTTTTAATTCAAAATTAATTTCTGTAGACAATATTAAAGTTACTGACATGCAACTTTATAACTGTTTACAGAAATTCATTTTGAACATGACCAATAATAAAACAGTCCTTTTGGCTTGTTATATGTTGATTCCTAGAGGAATGAATGTTGCACTCAACCACATCACTGTGCAAGAAAAGGTTCATTGCATTCATCAACAGCAATTTTCTTGCTTACTGAAATTCCTGGGTATTTAGCAGTGAAAACTCTTGCACAGACTTCCGCTGATGTAACATTCATACCTTTAGAAAATTAAAGTCACCAATTAATCAAATAGTATAATTAACCAAATTAGACTAAATACATGTAATTGAATGTGTTAGGCTTGTGAGATATGAATTGTCAAATCCTATAAGGTGGAAGAACTGTTCATTTGGAGACAAAGAGTTTGATGTGCCTGGACAGCCAGCATTTCTTCTTTTTGGACTGTCCAACATTTCCTTCATTTTCTGAAGGTCATCCATCCTTGAGCCCATGTTGCTCTCCTTCTCTGACCACTCCTGCTGCTTCTTGTTTAAGGCTTGATGGAGTCTTTTAATGACTGTCTGGAGAGAGGCCTTCTCCTCCTGCCAGCATTTCAGATTAATCTGCAGCTGCTCCTCTGCCTTCTTCTGGTCAGCTGTAAGTTTGGCGTTCACCTTTTTCATGTGTTCGACCTGAAACTTGAAGGAGGCCTGTGTTTTCACTTTGTCTTTCTCAGATTCCTCTTTAACCTGCAGCAGATCTTTCATTAGCTGACCGACTTTTAACTGGGCCTCTTTCACATCAGTGGTCTTTTTGCGAAGCTGGACCTCCAGTTCCTGGGTAAATACTTCATTTGTTTTTCAGTGTTGAATTTTGCTTTCAGCTGCATTATTTCAAACAGCAGAGCCTCTTTCTCCATCTTGTTTTTAGCAATCTCGTCACTCAGCTTTTACTGAGCTTTTTTGAGCTGCCTCTCTGCTGTCTTGTCCATCACCTCGGTCTGCTGCATTTGGTTCCTGTGAGTTCGGATCCACTGGTACGTTGTTTGAGTTTTTATCTGTTTCCCAGCAGTTTTCAGACTCAGGGCTTGCTGCAACAGATAATTCTGAAGCTTCTGTATGTGAGCGTTGACCTTCTCAACCTCTTCAGCCTGTGCAGTGTAGCATAGTATTTGATTAAAAAAATACACAGCAGACAGGGTCTTCTGGCCGGTGCTTTGATCCTCAGTGTTACAGGGAACAGTGTTGATGGCTTTCTTGATCAAAGTTACTTGTTCTTTTTGCAGTTTTACACTGAGACCCACAATGCCTTTTTTCAAGACCCAGACCTTCCCTTGCTTCTCTTGTTCAGAGTTCTCATTGTCCTGACCATTGGCCACATTGGAGGAAAGTTTGGCCGTGCACTTCTCTAAGTCTTCATAAGCTTTCTGCAGCTGCAGAATCAGCTCAGATAGATCTTTGTCTGTGGTCTGAGTAGCTTTCACGCTCTGAACCAAGCTTTCATTTGCATAAGTGCTTGAACTGGCAGTTTTGTTCTCAGAGTTGACTTGATCACTGCATACCTCTTGGAGCTGCTTCTTCAACTATGCAATTTTCCTCTGTGCAGCTACCAGTCTCAATTCAACCATTGCCTGCTTGAATTGGCTATCCAGTAGTTGACCTCGTAAAAGATGGCAAAGGAAAGTTTTGTTGCTACTTGTTGTCGGCTGTGGTTCCTTCATGCTGAGTCTCCTCTTCAGTGTTTGTGCTTTGCAGTACATTGTATAACTTAGATAACGAAATGCAGTGAGACAAATTGTGGTCTGAAGTAACTGATGAGCTAGGCTTGGATCTGAGAGAATATACCTGTGACATCACTGTGATTTAAAATAGAAAATCATTGCTATCATGAAAGCACTGCAGTTTACAGCTCGGTAATAACATGGTAATAGTCTTGCAATCTCTTGGAAATAACAAGGAAATAGTGTGGTAACAACAAGGTCATTTGTCAAGAATACCTTGGTACTAACTAGATAAGAGAGGGTGTAGTTGTTTGATAATAACAACAGGGTAATAAGGGGGTAACATTTAAGTAATAAGAAGGTAACTGGGTCATTTCATTAATAAAATATTTAATGGAATGTACTTCCAAGGCAATTACCGAAGTAATAACCAGGTAATAGGTTGGAATGAGCAATGGATATGTCTAGGTAATAGCAGGTTAAAACCACATGGGTATTAATATGGAATGAAAACACTATAACTGCAGTAATTACCTGGAAATGTATGTGACAATTTCTGTGTAATAACCAAGAAAGAGAGCTGTAAAGTGCAACACTCACCTCCTTTATTTCATGCTAATATCAGATAAAACCCACACTAAGAGTTACAGTAATTACATAGAAACATACAAGGTAATTTCTGCACAATAACCATGAAAGAGAGCTGTAAAGTGCAAAACTACTTGTTTCTACATAATTTTATGGTAATATCACGTTAAACCAAGACCATGAGAAATATTAGGCTACATAAGTGCACTAAAGAAATGGACCTTAATGAACTGGAATTTAAATCATGGTAATGTAACCAGTGTGGCAAGTTGCATAGCATCAGCGTTGTGTTGTTGTTGCTGGGTCTGGGTTCTGTTGACCATCACCTAGTTAAGATAATCACAAAGCAAAAAAAAAAAAAAAAAAAAAAAAAAACATAATATGTATTTTTTTTTCTGTTTTTTACACACACGCATTTTCACCCTCAATTTCAATGTATCTTAAACAGCATAACAGTGAATCTAGAAACTTATTAGTAATTATTAGTTATTATTATTATAAGTCTAACAACACATATTAGACTGTCTGTAGTATAAAAACATGACTCAGTCCCTCTTTAATTTAACTATAAATTCACTGTACACCTCTGAATATTTAATAATACAAACTAGTATAACATACCTGGTTAAGACGTCCACGAAGCTCAAAACCCATCAGCTGGATGTGCATGTGGTATTAGGCCCATCTGCCTTGACAGAGAAACACAAAACATGGAAAATTCTATAACTGAAAATTAAGGTGGAAAAAGCAAAATTTGAGCTAAAAAAACAACTCTACAGGAAAATATTAGCCTGTTCTCCGGCATCTAATATCTTCAAAAAACTAGGGGTACGGTTGTCAAATCTCAACAAAACCCTCACAGAATAAAAGACTCGATATGGTCATGAAGAAAGTCCAAAAAGGCAAAAGCTTCATACAGTGTTTGCCAAGACTTTGAATGAAGCGTTTGCCTTTTTGGACTTTCTTGTGTATTGCAGTTTGAGCCAGTATGTTTAAATGTTGTTCTATGTTGTTTTTTTATGAAAGAATTAGCTTAAAAGCAGTAGGAACAGTGTTGGGTGTCAATACAATTTTTAAATCTTTATGTTGTTTTATGCTGGAGAGGTTTGAGGCTTTAAGGATGCCCCTAACAGTAATACTATCCAGAGCTGAGCCACGAGGCGTTTTCATGGGCTCCATAAATATACTACAAAATGGCCTGCTGAAAGGGATGTGGGATGGATTCATGCCTTGTTAAGCAGAGTAGTGAAACTGTGGAAGGCTGTGGTATCACCTTATCCTACAGAGGAAAGGTTCTCTAGAAACACTGCACACAATTAAGCCTGGTAAAGAGAGGCTGCTGCATTATTTTCACAGAAATGTGACTGAATGTATTATATGTATTAGCCAATGATATTTAAATCAAAGATTTTTACACAGCAGCATACATAAAAAAAAACCCATTCTGGTACTGCTACACTACTGCTAGGTTCTTTGTGATCATGATGATGAATAATGAGCTGTAATGAAAGAGACTGGGCTTCTGTTAAATATGACGTTATACAACTATTCTTTGTAATGGCAGCATTGTATGTAAAAAATGTGTATGTGTAAAATATGAAATTTTAACCAGCCCTTACCATGTTTATTTAGTACCTTAACCTAACCAAGACAACTTTGTGCCTAATCTCAAATAGATCACTTTGTTTGCAGAGTCCAGTGTTTTTGACTATTTAGGGTGAAAATAAACCAGCCACCCTTTTGGTGCCATTGAATATCTGCCCTTTTGATGTCTCACGCTTTGGTTGTATGAGAGGGTTGGGACAATGATGGGAATGTGTTGAGCTGGTTCTTTCAGAAAGACATTCTTTTACAAAGACAAAGAGTATTGTATCTACCAGAAAAGTTTGAACATCAACATTCATTTAATTTCTTTTATTCAGAAACCAGCAGTGGCGTCTCATCGTGACAAATTTTTCAGAGGGTGCAACTTTTGCTGTAAAAGCTAAAATGCCCCGTTCAGTGTCTGGGAAACTAGACATTGTCACACTGCACTTAACAAATTGTTTTTTTTTCTGATACCTGCATATAGCCAGATTAACCAGTAGATGGAATCAACACAAATTGTTTTCCATCAGCTAGACTACTTTAGTGTTCTGGATTTTTTCGACAGCTACATCCTGGAGTTCACAGTCAGTGTCTTAATTAAAAAGTTTGGCTCTACAGTGAATGAACATACCACTGATCATCAGCAGTGAGTTGAAATTTATTGATTCACCCTCAATGACATGTTTGAATGTAAAAGCTGATAAAAACAACTGATTATTATTACTACTCACATTGTAACATACATTTTAAGTGCAGCAAATCCACAGTAAAGAACAGTGGCAGTGAATTTAGGACAGCATGAATACGTGTGAATACGTATGACGAAAGCACATCAGTGCGAGCACTCCCGGAACCCATAGAGAATGTATTGCAGTGTCTGAAATTTGAAAAAAAAAAGTTTAAATGACTTGTGCACTTCTTTGTTTTCTAGACTTCTTTTATTAAGCGGTACGTTAAAAAAATAAGATTACTACTAGTCAAAACTAGGGATTTGATAAAAATATCAGTGCACCTGAGTGTGGCACGGTGGCATAGGGGTTAGCACTGTCGCCTCACAGCTAGAAGAACCCGGGTTCGATCCCTGGGTGAGGACACTTTCTGTGTGGAGTTTGCATGTTCTCCCGTGTCTGTGTGGGTTCTCTCCGTGTACTCTGGCTTCCTCTCACTATCCAAGTTAATTGGTCACAATAAATTGTCCATAGGTGTGAATGTGAGTGTGCATGGTTGATTGGCAACCTGTCCAGGGTGTACCCTACCTCTTGCCTGATGACAGCTCCAGCACTCCCACGACTCTTACAAGGACAAGTGGTTAGGAAAATGGATGGATGGATATTGGTAAATGCACATATTGTAAGAAAGTAATCGGCTTATTCTTATTGACCATTTCCCAGATGTGATTTTCATCCCCACCACTAGATGGCAGCCTCTAATTTCAATTCCCTCATGTTTCATGGCTTAATCATTTTGTCCTTTCATTATGCTGCCTATCATGCAGAGAAGCACTGTGCTGGAAAGATTTTCATGTCAGTTTAGAAAGACAAACTGCCTCTGCAAATAAATGGAGTACATGTATTTGTGCTGGACTCTGCTTCAGGCACGTTACAGAAAAGCCCTCTCAGGATTCCTTGCTCTTGTATGTTTAAGATGAATCACCGATCGATACACTGCCGTCTGAGGCAGCAGTTCTCATCCTCTTTGGCTCAGACTCCCTGAATAAAATTGATGCTAGTAGGCAGAAACATATGGAGCAGTGACCTCTGACACCTATGCAGAATTTTAGTTTTTGTCTTTCTGTTTATTTTTCAGCTTTTTTGATAAAGTAAAAGTCCAAAAGCTGAAGAAATGTATTTTATAAGAAAATAGCAAAACAAAAAGATTTTTGTGTAAGAAAAAATATTTGCAGTATAATATAAATATCCTTTACAGTATAAAGATGGTAATACTTTATTATAACTACAGCAAAACAAATGTTATATTTGTTTTTCTGTGTGGTAGAATAAATCACAGGTACACAACTCAACAAATATTCAGACTTTGTAATGATAAATAAATCTGTCAATTTTTTGAAAATTTGTTTTTGAAAATTAACAATCTCACAACAAGCTATATACCAGTGTATTTTCTGGCTTTTTGTAACCTCAAATAAATGGATGAATAACTTGTGCAAGAATGTATATATATATCCCTCTTAAAGCTAACTGCGAGGTATCTGTATTGGAGATGCATTACTTCATTATCAAACACAAGAAGCCAGTTTTTAACAACACAACACTCCATGTTCCCTTGCCTTGCTTAAATTAAAATTGCTAATGTTAATGTATAGTTAGCATTAACTTAAGCTGGTGTTAGTTAAACACTGGACGGACTCTTTACAATTCAATACAATGAATTACAAAAGTAGTGGTGTAGTTTCTTTTTATACTTTTGTCAGTGTTATCTTCTTTACTGTGGTCCGCTGTGGCAGCAACATCAAGATTACAGACACTAACAGACTGGACACAGTAATCAGGAGGGCTGGTTCTGTTCTGGGTGTGGAGCTTGACCATCTACATGTTGTGGCTGTCTAAACTCCTCTCAGTCCTGGACAATCCCTCCTACTCACTACACAGTGGGCTGGTTGAAAGAGGAGCACATTCAGCCAGAGACTCATCAATTAGTGGTGCGCGATACCACAAGCTTTGGTATCAATCCGATACCAAATAAACACAGGGCCAGTATCGCCGATACCGATCCAATACTATTACCTTATAAGGGCAAACTGCCGAAAAATGCAGCCCTGTCACTTTAAAAACGTTAAAAAACGCTTTAAAAATACAACTAAATGCACTAATAATTAACAGATATACACCGTGTTACATTAAGTGAATCTAGATCCAGGATACCTCTCTTATAAAATAAATTAAATTAAATTAAATAAATATAAAATAAATAATTTCTTTGGGAGAATGTATTTAATGACAAACTGGCCTGCCACAAAACGCACCCCCATAAAAATACAGTTTCTGTTTGTCCCAGAATAATTTTGACAGTGAAGTTTTAGGACTGATGCTGGTTAGTGATGTAAATTTCATAGATGTGACACTTCCCTAGTGGGGCATAGTACAGGGTGCATTTTCCGGCAGGAGTTCTCTGTCTCTGTAAAACGGGGGTCTCTCTGAGGGATTTCCCTCCTCTTCTCTCTGTTTATTTTGTAGCTGCTGTTCTCTTTTCCATGTTTTTTCCAACCCTGTCTCCTAATGTTTACGTTTGCATACAACTAAACTGAAATCCTGATCACGTTTTTAAACAGAACGTGATCGTTATGTTGTACTGAAACACATTTTTGTGAATAAATGACGCACTACTATTATTAACGCGAAGCATGCAGAGATGCAGGAGTCCCAGGAGTGACGTTTAGATGTATACTAATGTAATTTTTAGGAGACATGGTTGCATTTTTCATGTGTTTAAATAAATCACTAGTGCTGCCACAGTATCTACCTATGCACTCAGTACACACATAATAATACATAATCATACTGTAGATGATACAACACTCCACTTTCTCTGTGCCATCATTCCCTACAGCCTGCATGTGTCTGCTCAGCACCGCTGAGGAGCAGTATTTGTACCGGCAAGTATACTTTCTGATGGAACGGTGGCACTGACAGTAGAAGAGAGAAAGTATCGATACAATCGTGCTAGTGTCGATCCGATAATGATGCCAACTTGGTATCGATACTATCGATATTTTGGATTGATCCGCCCACCACTATCATCAGTGTCAAATGCTCCACCTTTCTCCCAGTGGCAATCAAACTGTACAACACCTATCTTTCTGTAAGGGTGGGGTGGACTAAAAACTGGATTAGAAACTTGTTCGATGATCACAATCAACTTTTGATCACCATCATAATCATTAGTTGAGTCCTTCTGTCATCACTGCCTATTGCACAGCAGTCCACCTCTTGTCAGGCGTGTAGGAAACACAGACAAAGTGTGATGATCAAAATGCGCTTGTTGCGTGTGGGATTGACCCAGTTGTGGAGTGGACTGCAACAGGCTAGAAGACACACGCTGTTTGCTGTTGTAACACCCTGAGCGCTAGAAGCGGAATTCCACCGTTAGTGATCTACCTGTGATAACGAGGCTCCGAATCACACTTCAAACTTTAAAAAAAACATTTTTTTAAAGCACTGTGCCGGAGCTTGCTTCAAATTGGGGAAAAACCACGTGACTGATGATGTTTGATTCAGACTGAATTAGCTGAACAGTTTGGTTTGATAGAGCTTTGAAACTTGGGCACGATACAAATGTATTTAAGATGGCTGAAACAGAGCTCTGCGCCTTAGTTACAGTCAATTCATCCATTACACACCAAGCACAATCAAGTAATATATATTAGATCACTTTGTTTTTTATTATATTATATTATGATAACATTAATTACATCCATAGCGTCACTGAACATTCTAAATATTTGCTCCGTCCAGTGTCTGTCTAACCAATTAATCTAATTATAAATTCATTTCAAATTCTTATGAATCCAATTATTACTCAGGTAGTCAACATTTTACTAGAGATACTTTATAAGGCAAAGAAGAAAAGTACGGAGCCCCGGAGGGGACTTGGGAGGAAAAAAAAATTACGGGTGGAAAAAAATTTGTTTACTGAAGTATTGATTGAAAAATTATCTGACTCTGGGAAATTACAGAGGAAAGGATGAGGCACAAAAAAGGAGGATTACACGTATGTATGTATGCATTTAGCATACATACATGCATAAGCCATGCTCGTCGGAAAAGTACTCTGAACTGGCGGACATGGGTGGATTTTTTAGTAAACGACTGCAATACTCTGGGCAGCTTCAAGGATACTGATGTATGTATGCTTCAGTTTATACAAATACTGTATGGCTCAAGTTAATCATCCAGGTGCCCGATGAAGTTTGGCCCTTTTGAGAAGTACCGCTGTCGTCTGAGACGTCTTGCCTGCCTTATTAATAACAACACTCCTCTGGGATGCTCCCGGCAGTTAGCACACATCCATCGGTACCCAGGGAACTGCAGTGGCGGCTGTGGCTCTGGAGGTACAGCAGATCGGTGGTTTGATTCCTGGCTCCTCCCGTAATATATCGAAGTGGCGTTGGGCAAGAAACTGAACCCCAGTTGCCCCTGGTGTGTCAGGTCAGCTGCATATAGCAGCTCTGCCATCAGTGTGTGAGTGTGTGCTTGTGTGTTTGAATGGGTGAATGAGAAGCAGCGTGAAATCACTTTGAGTACAGATACGGTAGAAAAGCGCTAAAAAAGTTCTGATCAGCTACCATTTACTAATATAATAAAAACACCATGTCTCCCAGTTCGGCGTACGTTTTCCGACAAGAGTAGCCCTTTGCGCTAAGTATTCTCTCCAAGTGTCTTTCACTTAAATGTAAACCATGTATACTGCCAAGCTCCTGTTATATTTGAGGCCAAGTTCAATAGAAAACTCTATGAATGCACTTGTATATGCTCCGTTGTTGTCGTATCTATGGTGACCAACTTTTGAGCAGCAATAGTTTTGCGAGATTTTGCAAAAGTTAAAAAAAAATTTCCACCCGTAATTTTTTTTTTCCTCCCATGTCCCCTCCGGGGCTCCGTAGAAAAGCAACAACAGACACATATACTGTAAAATGAAGTTAGATTTCAGCTTTATTTAAGATTCAAGATTTAAGTCATTTTCACAATAAAACAAAACTCAAAGTGCACACACAATGTGCGTCAGTGTCACCTTTGCAACACTGTACAACAACCACTGTACCAGCAGATGTCACCCAAGTGCTCAATGAATGAATCTTCGAGTAGTGAACCAATTTTCAATACAATGGTTCAAAGCTTCATAAAGCCTTGTTTGGCCATCACATCATACCTGATGTTACTATTTAACTTTTAATAACACAACTTTTACATACCATGCACATATTATACATCAAACTCTTCAGCTACTTCTCCTCTCTCTCAAA